>JAVYIG010015584.1:0-35226 GCA_035222895.1 Strongylocentrotus droebachiensis | reverse complement strand
ATGTAATCAATTTTACATGGCCTAAGGGTATGAATGATTTAGCTGCATGTGAACCATACCTAGATTGACATCTCCAAAAATCTTGTTGACAAACTCTTCGTTGGTGGTAAGGAATGTATAGAGAAGCTGACTTCCTCTCAAGATGGGCTTGGTAAGTAGAACCTGTAGCAATTGAATATTTGGTATTATGTATTAAATCAAAACACAGAGATACCTCATGGACATTTTACATATATAGGACAAAGTACAGAAACAATTACATTCACAATAAAATGACATCCATACAAGTTTGTTCTTTTTCATCAAGACTGTATCAAACTGTCTTAATGTCTCTAGGTATACCAGTAAGTTTGTTTTCCTCCTCCACGGCCGGTCATACCAAAAGACGTTAAAAGACGGGAGTTGCTGCTACCTTGTTTGGCGTTCAACAATATGGGATAGAGCAACGTTGATCTGGCGCTGCTCAGTGGCTGCCGGGCTCACGATCAATTGGGCAAAAAGAATTTCCATTTTCGGTTTAACTTAATAAAATTTGGAGTGGACTTTAAAAGATTATTGTTATTATTATTATTATTATTTTAATTTGTAAGCCCATTGGACGATTTTTGTCCAAAATCAGGCCAAATTTTCAGACAGAATCAATTGATGGGTCGGTTTTGATATTCTAATTCAATATAAAAATGTGCGCTGATATCAAAACAATCAATCTCATTGAAATTATTACACAGTTCAGACAACTTTGATAATATTGATCAGGGGCTAGCGTTTTTCTGAGCTGCACTGGTTCAAAGATGTCGACCCATAATCTGAAAAATTGGCCTGTCTTGGCTTGCCCTTGGGGGGGGGGGGGCTGTTAATTGTGAATTCTCCTATTGATATTGATATCATGGGATAGAACTTCTGACCCTCATATCAATTGTTCATACACATTATAGTAAGAATGATTTCTATCACTTCTAGGTCATGGTTATATAAATTCAAATTCAAATAAATTCAAATGATTTTATCTCTCATACAAAAATTAATACAATGAATAAGTATATTACAAAAAATATGCAATGAAACAACAAATATAATGGAAATAGCACAAGAAAAGAGGAACTAACTAGAAGCAGAGCTTGTTAAAGCGTTAGTTCCTCAGGTGCTCTTTTAAATGGACCTTTGTTTCCCTGCGTTTCCATAAATATAACCCAGAATATTTCTTACCCGGAGATATTTCTCTAGTCCAGGTCTCTTCTTCTCCATGAAGTCCTGTGACTTGCTTCCAAACGGTCGTCTAATGGGCAGCTGAGCATCTTCAAACACACCTGAGCAAATATATAGTCCCATGTTACCTCATTAACTTAAACAAGATGGAGGATAGAAAACCAACACTGACTTACAACTCAACCAAAATTAAAACTTTTGTTATTTAACAATGATTATTCAAGTTATTATTTTTACCCCCCCCCCCCCCCCAGCCCCCACCCTCCCTGTATTATTGCTGGTATCTGTTGGTGTAGTGTGT
The DNA here is from genome assembly GCA_035222895.1 of Strongylocentrotus droebachiensis. Taxonomy (NCBI): domain Eukaryota; kingdom Metazoa; phylum Echinodermata; class Echinoidea; order Camarodonta; family Strongylocentrotidae; genus Strongylocentrotus; species Strongylocentrotus droebachiensis. The sequence continues at coordinate 33,719 of JAVYIG010015584.1, read as the reverse complement.
TACTGATTAATCTGCATAATTTTGTATTTTTTATTGCAGTTGTTTAAACCATGTATTTTTTCCCTTTACTGGGAACTACGCCATACAAGTTTTTATAAACTTTTTTGTAGTTTCCGTTTTTTCTCTTATTATGTATATTTGCCATTTTTGTATATATTATAATATTGTTTTTAGGCTTGAGAAAAATTAATAAACTGAACTGAACTAAAACAATGCCTATTATGCAATCACATACATCAATAATGTACTATGAAATAAGCACAAGATACATTAGCAGCAGATTGAATCCTGCTTAACATACCATGGAATTCTCTCAGCTTCTGTTCCAAGGCATAGAACTCATGGTACATCCTGTCAAGCATAAACAAACAGAGTTTCAGGAATATAAATCTTGAAAACAGAATTAAGTTTAACAGAAACGTTGCAGAGTTTTACTGTTTTCAAAGCTAAAGTGCTGGATGAAAGAAAGATTGTAATTGAAGACAAAAGTAGCTCAGGAGATTTTTTTTTTAAATGTAGCAAACAAAAACATGTTCAAAGAGTTTTGCTGATAGTCTTTGTACATAGAAGGAAGTGTAGCATTTATATCAGTATAACTTAGTCCTAAAAGCATACACATGTGAATATCACATACATAGATTCAAAGCGGCAAATTTTGGCAATGACCTATACAATTTCAAATGGAATATATCCACAAAAGTTATTGTAAGAGAGGATAAAATGATGGTGGCATACCTTTCAACCCTCCAGGAGTTCTTCTCTCCATCCCCTTCCCTGACATCAACCCTCTGAATGTCGATGATGAAAACAAATCCTCCTTCCATCTTCATGTCAACACCTGGTATACTGACTCTCCATGCACTCAGGTCATGCTGGGGTGATGATACACCAGTCTGGTGTGTGTCTTCATCATCAGATATTTGATCTACATCAGACTGGTAAACAAACACAATATTATGATTGGTATACTGACTCTCCATGCACTCAGGTCATGCTGGGGTGATGATACACCAGCCTGGTGTGTGTCTTCATCATCAGATATTTGATCTACATCAGACTGCTAAACAAACACAATATTATGATTGGTATACTGACTCTCCATGCACTCAGGTCGTGCTGTGGTGATGATACTCCAGTCTGGTGTGTGTCTTCATCATCAGATAGTTGATCTATATCAGACTGGTAAACAAACACAATAATATGATTGGTATACTGACTCTCCATGCACTTAGGTCGTGCTGTGGTGATGATACACCAGTCTGGTGTGTGTCTTCATCATCAGATATTTGATCTACATCAGACTGGTAAACAAACACAATATTACGATGGGTTACATGGGTATATACTGACTCTCTATGCACTCAGGTCGTGCTGTGGTGATGATACACCAGTCTGGTGTGTGTCTTTTTCATCAGATATTTGATCTACATCAGACTGGTAAACAAACACAATATTACGATGGGTATACTGACTCTCCATGCACTCAGGTCGTGCTGTGGTGATGATACACCAGTCTGGTGTGTGTCTTCATCATCAGATAGTTGATCTATATCAGACTGGTAAACAAACACAATATTATGATTGGTATACTGACTCTCCATGCACTCAGATCATGCTGGGGAGATGATACACCAGTCTGGTGTGTGTCTTCATCATCAGATATTTGATCTACATCAGACTGGTAAACAAACACAATATTATGATTGGTATACTGACTCTCCATGCACTCAGGTCATGCTGGGGTGATGAGACACCAGTCTGGTGTGTGTCTTCATCATCAGATAGTTGATCTACATCAGACTGGTAAACAAACACAATATTATGATTGGTACACTGACTCTCCATGCACTCAGGTCATGCTGGGCCGATGATACACCAGTCTGGTGTGTGTCCTCATCATCAGATATTTGTTCTACATCAGACTGGTAAACAAACACAATATTGTGATTGGTATACCGACTCTCCATGCACTCAGATCATGTTGGGGTGATGATACACCACTTTGAAATGTGTCTTCATTATCAGATGCTTAATTCTAAGAATCGAACCAATTCTGAAAACTGTTTTGCTCAATATATTCAATATAACTTATCAGTCTAAAGTAAGAGTAGATTACTGATTCAGAACTTTTGTTGTTGTTTAAACATATACTTACCGATGGTTGACTTGATTCCTCATAGAGATCTAGGTTAAACAGGCTCTCACCATCTATTGAAGAACAAAGACCAAAGCAAAAAGGAAGGTTTAGTTAATGTAATTCTATATTTTATTCCTTGAGCTCTCATGTACAGTACTCTAATATTTTATGATTTCATCTGTTTGGTACCAGTAGGGTGTTTACTCATAGCTTATCACAGAGTTAACACCTTCTAACTCTCATCTGAATATGCTACTTGAAGCTTTTATCTGTATCAATATTCAGGAAACACAGATGACAAATGACATTCAATATTGAGATGATAACAACTTTTCATAACCTATCCATTTTCAAAACGTTTCAAAAATGAGAGTAATATTCTGAAGGAATTAGAAAAAAGAAATTTTCTTACCCGTTTGTCCTTTGAAGACACCTTTGATCCTACTTCCCAATTTGCTCATGGCAGCAAATGTTTCACTTGGTCTCTTGGTTGCCACTCTATGAGATGAAGCATGAAATAATGTATTATTCAAAAACCTACACATACTTCAATAACAGTATATAAAGTCAAGTAAATACCATAGTCTAGTCAGGATTACAAAATGTGATTATTGATGAGAAAAGGCATAAAGTTCAGTGTCTTTTAATGCTCATAGAGCTATGTTTAGTTGTCCATCCAATTATTTTAGCCGTTCCTAGAATACACAATCTTTTCTCCTGCATTTCTGCAATTTTCTGTTGGATATATATCATACATGATAGAGAAATAACTTACAGCAATATTCTTTTTGACAGCCATGTACATGTACAAGTACAACTTATACGATACACAATGTATGCAAGCTGGAAATTATTCTATGATAAAGATATTAACTTTGCAGGAGTATTTCACGCTAGAGATTATACATATTGTTATTAACTCTTATTTGAAACTAAGAATTCATAAGACTAAATCAAAAGGGCCTCTTCATGTACAGGCTTGAAAATTCATACAGTTACACATGTACATTGTATATACTATAGGAAAAAACTTTCTACGATAATGCAACCAGATAACTATCGATGTAGGGCTATCACAGATACAAAGAATGGTAAACACCACATCAGTAGACCATTTTCATATTTTAATGCACACAATTTTACTAAGTGCTTCATTACTACTAATTGTGTTTCAATAGTCAGAATGTGAATCGCATACATATTACATGTTGTTTAACTATTGGTGTACAGCACTATCACAGACTCAAAGATGATAAACACCACATTAATTCAGACTATAGGCTGACCCTACTCTCACAATACATACCATACATCATATCATGTGACATAACTTAAATACATGGAGACGGATGACAACATATTTATCCATCAATCTAAAATCTAAATGTGCACATTACATTATCCAATGCATCAGCCTAACACTTCTATTAAACTACTCAATTACATGTACAATCATGGATAGGGGCGAGGGCATTCTGACCAGTTCCCTGCATAAGCATAGCAAACCATGTTTAGCCTTGCCTTTAAACAATGTTTAGCCTTGCCTTTAAACAATGTTTAGCCTTGCCTTTAAACAATGTTTAGCCTTGCCTTTAAACAATGTTTAGCATTGCCTTTAAACAATGTTTAGCCTTGCCTTTAAACAATGTTTAGCCTAGCTTTAAACAATGTTTAGCCTTGCCTTTAAACAATTAATTTACTATCTTTTGATGAACACCATCAAAAAGCAGTCAGGCTCCATGTTGCACACTATAAAAACTACATCAATTTGTATTCTCCTTTTCCTCATGCAATTCCTCATGCAATTCTTCATGTTCCCCTTTGAAAAGTGCTGGGATCAAAACAATAACAGTCTTTTGATTTGTCTGTGAACCCTTAGTTTTAGTCTTTCAACTGATACACCAAGAACCAAATGTTTAATATTTGCAGAGATGCCAACCTCTTGACACAAAAAAACAGACTGAGTACAGAGTATCCTAAAAAATCAGATTTTCACGAAAACTCAACACTACCACTTGCCCGTCGGCCCCGGTCCAGTAAAATTTCAGAAAAATATTTGCTCTTTCATTAAAATTTAATGATAAAATAGTAAAGCAAAGTTTTTGTTGGGGTTGCGGGGGTTTACTTGTACATGTTTCTATGCAATTCCGCAGTTTTTATGGGTTTATAATTTTTCTTTTTAAACGATCGTATTTTAAGATTTTAAGATCGCCTTTCACTCTTATGATCGTACTAAATACGATTTAATCGTACTGGTTGGCATCTCTGTATATGGTGTGAAGCTTTCAAACCTAACATTACTATTTCTAAGACAATGATTTCTGATATGAAAGCATTATTAAAATTTTGAGTAAAACTTCATTTGGTAGCTATAAATGCAGTAGAGTATTAACAATTGTTCTGTTGTTTACCATTATAACTTTGGCAATATATGAAAATCAAAATAATGTGTAAGGCTGAACAAAGACATACTACTAAGCCTACAATATACAATGGATGTTTACTGTTTTTTAAATTATATTTATTCTTATACTATCATGGGAATAATAAAATAAATGAAGTGGAACCAAAAACCAAACCAAATTGTGAAAAACATTAACAGACACCAAAAAATGAACAAACAAAAATCAGGGATAATGCTGTATATAGTGGTTCAAAATAGGCCAACTTGGGATTTAAACAAAAAGCAATCCCTCTTCAAACTCATGCTTTCTAAATCTATAATAACTATTCAGGCTATTTTTTTTTAAATAACATGTATATATATTTTACTACGGTATTCTGATTACTTTCAATTCATTTGGCAGCAAACAAAGGATGCACAGATGATATGAACTACATTCTTTCATTTGGCCTTTAGAACTACATATATGTAATTACCACTTGAATATAATGAGAAATATCATACTGCTTCACTATGAGGCTGCACTGTATACAATAAATTCATAACTATACACTGAAAACTTGCTTTTGTTCTGTATCAATGTCATCAATCGCAATACATACATGTACAAAACTATTGGTACTTTCAACCACATTCAATACAAGACTTTGAGTCATAAGGAACACAATCTTTCAAGCTGGATTACAGCCACAAATCAAATATAATATGAACACTAGAACATGTAACTGTTTAATTCATGTTCTAAAAACTTAGGCTTACAAAATACAAATGTCATAGAATATGCTCATGTAATATTCCAATATAGATAACATACATGCATGGGAACTATGTACCTTTATATACGAGGTCTCATTCTCATGTAAAACCTAGCCACAAGGTCACATTGAGCCACATAGGGTCACTTATGAATGCCACAAGAGATAGAACGTGGCGATGCCATGGCAGTTAATCAGGGTCTAGATGAAAGTCAACCCCATTCACTGTTGTGAAGTGAAATGAACTATCATGGGGCTATCCATGAGAGCTAAGTGAATATGTAAAATTGAGTCAAAATCAAGTAAAATATCACTTGATGCATTCCCGGGGGAAAAAAGGCCTTACCCCCAATTTTTTTATTAGGAACTGAAGGAGAGGATATCTAACCACCTACAGCACCTTTGTGGCCCGCTCTAATAACTCCTATAAAACACTCATCTGAATGGCCCCATGTGCCCCTCATGGCTATGCTTTACATGACCATGTGGCCCAGGGATAATATAGGTATACAAGACTAATTCTGCAACATGCAATATTAGTAGAAGAGCATGAATACTGACCGTTGAAGGACGGTGAGGGGTGGAGGGCTGGGGGTTATTGGGGAGGGAACGGGTTCAGGAGTAGAGCAACTTTAGGGATAAAATACAGGTATATAATATTGTGGTTACAAGTATATATTCAGCACAGTAAGGGTGGGATAAATAAGTAAACATATAATAAGGGTAAGATAAAGGGGGATGAATAATCGTAAAATCAAGTGAGTTAGGCAACATAAGAGTAACAAACAAAGGTGGAAATACAGTATGGCAAAGTTTGATAATTTAGAGATTCAAGAAGATGACATGTAGAGAGAAACAAAGAGACAAAGATGCATGAGGATATTTCATAAGGTCATGATTTCGATATGGTGTTGAAAGGAGGGAAATAAAATAGACAAGAGAAAGGAAGAAAGTAATTGAACGATTGCAATGATCGATTGAGAGGTAAAGTAATGCAAAGGAAGGAGATCCAGTGAAGCAATAATATAAAAGGAAACAACACAAAAAGTGAATATTTGTTAAAGAGACTTTAGGTCACATTTAGTATTGCATATTGCCTGTAATTAGATATTAGATGAAAGCCATCTTTGATTAGATCCCATATATACTGTGCTCAAATGTGAGTAGAATTAGTAAACGTTATACAAATTAATAATAAGATATAAAAGTAGATAATTACAACTGTTAAAAGCATCATGCATATAAGTATTAATTTGTTTCTTATTATGATATTAACCATTATATAGGATATGATTGATAATGAACAATTAATACAGATTTTAATGAGGTCACAGTAGTAGTAACAAACAGGATGAGTGCATACGTTGATAGATTTGTTAATTTTTTTGGTGTGGGGGGGGGGGGGGCTAAAATATTAAGAAATAAATATCCCTTGGACAGCTTGCATGCAGTTTGTATACAACTTTGCACTCATTAGCTCAGGTTTATGATAACAAACTGTGAATTCAGGTTCTAATTGTGATTCAGGTTCTGTCTTTTCCATCAGTGTTTGTTCTTGAAGTCATATCAAGATGGCATGGTAGACTGGATCGAGGCAGTGTGGAAGAGCAGTTTACTTGACTGTTGTTGAAGAGGACAAGGCATTTATCTACAGCTGCCTGTCTTGACCCGGGTGTACTGAATGGATGCTTGGTGGGATTACATTACTAGAGTGCTTGCGCTTTGAGTAATACACCCTGTATATCTAAACATGCACTTTGGATAAATATACTAATATCACTGTTACCAGTACATATGGCTGCATGGCTAAATCCTGTGTATTAATAATGAGCACTTTAAAGACATTAAAACTGTTAGTAAAGAATTCAAATGAATATCTACATTAATTAGAAATATAGTTTTACAAGAAGTATTGAGAGGATTAGTACTATAATTCTTGATATTAAAACCAGCCATCGAGTGATGGTTTTGAAATGTTTACCTGCTTCCTGCTCTGGCCAATGCAAGTCTTCTCTTTCCACATAACAAGGTGTAGTACTGAGAGAGAAACACATTATGAAAGACAGTTCAGTTTGCAGGGCATTACATACATGTACTCGGATGATGTAGGATTGTGTTTAATAATTTTTGTAAGTGTACATTTAGATGGTCCAAGACTGTGATTCTAATAAACTTACAGACATCTATCAAAGGTAAAGACCAGTTTTGGAAACGCCCCCCCCCCCCCCCCCCCCTCTCAAAAAATTGAATGGAAGCTTTTATTTACCAATCATGTGAAAGAATATGTTTTGAATAATACATGATACAAATTTTGCAGAGAAACCGCCTGCTATTTGATATATTTGGTAAATTATTATATCTATTTGGACCTGATAGATATAACGCACGTGTCGCGCACGTGTTGGGGTAGTCCCATATACATCTTTCTGTGTACAGTGCTTGTAACTTTATCAAGACTGGGTCAAATTTTTTATCATTTTGATGATTCCAGAACCTTGCAGTACACACCAATACTATATGCTAGATGATCAACCTTTTCTGATCGATTCCACAACGTTTCTTTCATAATGCAAACGCATGACCATAACTGGTCTTTATCTTTAAAGAGTCTGATTTCTTACGACATTCTGAATTACTGAATATTACTGAATATCTGAATTTGTATGACATTCACTCTAATATTGCTTTTGAGTAATCCCTTGTTAACCCATTGACTACTGAATTCATTCATTCCCATAGGCTTATGTACAGGAGTCTTCCGGTTCCAGTAGGCAATGAGTTAAACCATTGACTACTGAATTCATTCATTCCCATAGGCTTATGTACAGGAGTCTTCCGGTTCCAGTAGGCAATGAGTTAAACCATTGACTACTGAATTCATTCATTCCCATAGGCTTATGTACAGGAGTCTTCCGGTTCCAGTAGGCAATGAGTTAAACCATTGACTACTGAATTCATTCATTCCCATAGGCTTATGTACAGGAGTCTCCCGGTTCCCGTAGACAAGGGGTTAAATAGTCATTTGAGTAAAGCTTACAGTGTACTACATGTATTACCATTATCATTACATTACAAAATATCCATTGCGAGTCTGGATCTTGTAGTTTCTGTTTTGTTTACTTTCTTGATCATCGCGAGACCGAGTCCAGAAAATGGCAATTCTCAAGTAGTGTCGTAACTTTGCTCCAATGATTTCAAGACAGCAAAGCCATATAACATCATTATTTAAAAATCTTAAGGGGATACAATACAGTGCTAGGTGATTCATTCATTTCTGTTGCACGTGTATCAGACATAAAGCTTATCTGTACTAGTTTATAGGAGGGATTAGACCTCCCCGCAAGGTTACTGGACAGGTGGTTATCTCATCAACTCAGCTCTCAATTAACATAAGAATAAGAGGGATTAGGCATTGTTTTCTATATAGAGGGAGCAAGTAGCTACAAGAAGGACAGTGTGGCTTTAAATATAGAGGATAATATTGACATGGAATTTAACAGTCTTTCTTACCTCTTCTGAGTGATGGAATAGAGGGCAGTATGTACTCTCAAGCAAACTGAACACATATTCATAAGCTCTGTCAAATAAACAAACAGTCATCACATCTTTATAAAATAAAGGGTTTATGTAGATGGTAGCATAATCAATTCTACATATCTAATGTTGTATTTTCATTGGGTTTTAATCTACATCGTCAATCCTTTCTTTTTTTAGTGAAGAAAGCATCAGCTTTAAGTTAAGATCATGTCATGTCTATTGTTCAGAACCAAAACATTAGAGTTGTTTAAATTTACCTAGCAATCTATTCACTGTCACAGATTAATTTAGAATAGAATTGAAAACATATAAAATGTTTGATACAATGTTACTTTTCATTTTTTGTTGCTGTTGAAAATAAACACTTCAAAAATCATAACTAATAGCATGTGATCATAATGAACCAATGGAGAGGTAGACAGACTTACTCAAAGAGGGTTAGAGTCTTTCTCATGCGAATAACTCCTTCAGGAGGCCCTGTAACAACTGAAAAGACAAATAAACATCAGCCGCTGATGCACATATTGTTGGAAGAAATATTGCTAGCACCAATCTAATGGCTTTGATTTCCTAGTAATCAATCAATACAAATACCAGCTATCAGAAAATTAAATTGTCTCAAACATTTGTCAAAATGTTCCTGATATGTTTGCAATACTGATATTCCTGCCAACCATTAATAAAGAGACAATTTTCATAACATGGCAATGATCTTAATAGAACAAAGTAATGTAAGTCTTGGTTTCAATACCAAAATCAATATAATTAAAATCAACAAAATAACAAATGAACCATAATTAAATTATTAAAAAATAAGAATACTTATATTCCCCGAGAAAGCAAAGCTACAAGGGTTTTCCTTTAAATTCATTTCCATTTCCATTTTCATTAAAAACAATACAAAGGTATATACAATGGTAAGCATTTGCAATATATAAGAAAATGAAAATAGGGAACTAAAAAATAAGGCCAAATCTCTTACTATCTTGGAATGCTTTGACGACATCTTCCTCAAAGTTGATCCTATCCATGGCATCGGGAGCAAAGTAGAGGTTGTAGAGCTCCTTAGCTTCTAGATGGAGGTCACGTTTCTGTTGGTCTGTCATGTCAGGGACAAGGCTCCTTCGGTTGAAATCCTCTGTTATAAATAGGCAAGGATAATGTAATTCTGGGCCCCGTCTTACAAAGAGTTGCGATTGATCCAACTCAATCACAAGTCCTCCAATTAATTGTAAGTTTGCACTCTCCTATCTGTTAGGCCTAAAAAAAAAGATGTTGTATTGCTCTTTGCGACCGACCCAAAACTCTTGAAATCTATGGTCAGCTTTTAAAAAAAGTTTTTTTATTTTTAACCGTTTTTTAGAGAAAAAAAATTACCAAATCATTCAAAACTTAGAAATTTCAGCCCAAAGAGGGAGTTAAACAAAAGAGTAAACAAAGATTTCCGACCGGCCGACCCATGTTTTAGGCCTAATATGTACATAGTCGCAATTGATATCAACTCTTTGTAAGACGGGACCCTGGTATGAGTTTGTTTGAAAGGATTGACTTCCAATATGAAGATAGAGAAATGGAATATGACATGACTCTAATCAGTATATTTCTGTTCACTGCACTGAACTTCTAAAATTAAAGATAAACTTTAGTACTGGTAATGCGATTGCATTGTGAAAGAAAAGGTGTGGAAAGGATCAGAAACAGTTGATCATGTAGCATGTAAGTATTGGTGTGCACTGCAAGGTTCTGGAGTCATCAAAATCATAATAAATTTGACTGAGTCTTGGCAAAGTAACAAGCACTGTACACAGAAAGCTATATATGGGACAACACACATGGTGTCGGGGCTAGTACTACCTTGATTTCCTTGTCTTTCTATGCTCATTACTCAGCCAGTATACATTTTCTTCCAAAATTGTTTGGCACATGTCATTTATTTGTAATCTTGAACATTCAGTGTAAGTTTCGTTTGATTCTGTGAGAATTTCTTTTTTTTTTTTTACCAGAACTGGAGTTTATCTTTAAGCAATTTAATTTCTTTATCATCTCAATTAGACATGTAGCTCTGATTGATATTCTAAATCTGAGGTTTCTAACCCCCATAGGGGAAGTGTGTTTCTTTTCAGAGAAATGATGTATGGATCAAAAGTGCAACAAACTCCATTAGATTCTAGGAACAATCGCATTATAGCGGTTACAGAACTAACTAAGAATTGCATTTTGGAATCAACAATACCAAAAAGAAGTGTCAGCTAGGGTTAGGGTCCAAAAAGGATATGAACCACAGACTGCTCTGTATGACCACAGATGGTTCGATGGCAGAAAAACCTGATATAAAGGACATGGATTTTTTTAATGGCCAGATAAAACAATGCACTGATGAAGGCTACTTTGTTCATAAATTTTTTAAAAGCATGGTTACAAATCACTCTAAAAGAAGCATGAGATGCATCAGACCATAACATCAGGGGGCTGTTTCACAAAGATTCTAAGTTAAATGTATCTCCAAGTTGGACTTAACAATTATGAAAAGCCATTAGCATCAATACAAATATTTTTCAAAAGTTATTTTATAAGGCATAAAATGTTGATTCAAATCATTCATATTTTCTATTATCAAGGAGATTTCATGTTCTTGATGTGAAATTTTTGAAAAGTCTAAAATACTTGATTTTTCTCTTTTGAATATATTTTATTTTAAGGCTACAAATGGCTCTCCATAATTTTAAAGTCCAACTTAGAGTTAAGTTTGATTTAGGATCTTTGTGAAACGGGTCCCAGGTCATTACCGACTGTCAAGCAGAACTGGAGAAGGTTGAGGGCGCCCTCTCGTCGCATGAATTGAAGAAATGGGAAGAGCAGAGTGCTGTTACTCAGAATCTCAGATGTCTCATAGTGAAGGGCCTACACAAAGAAAGAAAGAAAGAAAGAAAGAAATTAAACAGAAAATGAAAAGTACATACATGACTTGCTATTTTGCCCATCTAGACAAGCTTGCACCATTTAAAGCCCATCTGTACTAGTTTATAGGAGGGATTAGACTACCCTGCAAGGTCACTGGACAGGTGGTTATCTCATAAAATCAGCTCTCACTTAACATAAGAAAAAGAGGATCATGGGGGACCAATGGTCACAGATTAGGTATTGTTTGCTATATAGAGGGCGCAAGTAGCTGTAAGTAGTGCAGTAGGGCTTTAACATGAATTTTAATAATGTAAAGATTAGAACGCGGTACATCAAATACTCAAAATAAATATGAATCAAAAAGCTAGAGGTTTATAGGAAGTAAAATGTACATGTACCAGACTGAAAGGGAAATAAAAAACTGACTCGGAAGGAAACATTAATATATGTAGTGGAATGGCACTGCAAGAGTGAACTAAGGTGGCAGAAAACAGAGATGTATGGACAAATGTAGCAATCAACCTCCGAGCTTGGATAGCTAGATAGCTAGAGGTGCTTCTCATGATGCAAAACTGAAGATTAAAACACTATACCTAACCGAATACCTAATCCTAACATACATGTAAACATAACTATTAACTAAGCCTGGAACAAGTATATCAGATCATTATATACAGTGTATATGAACCATGTTGATAGCACAGTGTACATGTATATGAACCATGTTGATAGCACAGTGTTGCCTTACGTTATCAGCATGACAAGGTCTAGCCTCACAAAATGCTTTCAGGATGTTGACTGGTTCTGTTGGTGGGTCAGTAGATTTGGCCATCTGAAAGAAAGATGGCAGTATTGAATACTTTAGTGTGTGAGATATAAGTTCATGCATGGTAAAATGCATGTTGGTAAAAATCAGTTGAAAAGAGATCTCAGCATGGCCTTATTATGACTTGCAATGCATGTAAGGGGCTGAGGCATGAGTTGTAACTAAGTTTTCAGAGATGGTTCTGTCAAAAATATCAGAACATTAAAGTCTGAGAGACTCTCACCCTACAAAAGATGCAAGGTTGATTAAAAGCAGGGTTACCAAACACAGGAAGAATTGAAGAGTGATCACTAAGAAGATTCATATCTCCCAATGTCTTTCATACGTCAGTGAAGTAACGACCAAAGGTACATATTCATTCATTTAATATACATCTACATGATTGGTGACTTTGATTAATGATTGTTTCCAATGAAACATAATCATAATCAAGATTGAATTTCATTACAGATTTTAATTGCTTACCCTACTATCAGTATATTGTGTATTTATATTTGAATGTATACATTGCATAATGAAAATGAAAATACTAGTACTTACAGGTTCCTCATCGAAGAAGACTTCTAATATCTTGTTGACAACATCCTGTAAAACATGAATGCAAAAAATTAGAGTGATTGGTGAACATACACAACATACATGTGAAGATTGTAAGTTTTATTTTACATTGATGGCAATGGGGCTGTTCTTCTTTGCAAGTTTTTCTACCAACCTTTTACTACATGTATGTAGCCACATTACGTTTGATGCACAAGACACTTTGTGCATGACTGTTGAATTGCACAATTTTGAACAAAAAGTAGCACATTCAAGAGATTTGTAAGTCTCAAGAAAGCTTAAAGACTACAAACTAGTACATCTAGGCAAATATATCAGTGTAAACTGGGAAACATGATTTAACTTTAAAATAACAATTAGGTTATATATTTAAACCAAAATGTGTGAAGTGTTACAGGTCGTGGAGGGTGTCAGGTCGGCAAGCTTTTTTTCTACTTTGCTGCAAATCAAGAATTGAAATGAAATATTTCTTGAAGTATTTAGAGATGATGTGAAGGTATAAAACAATCACTCACTGGGTTTGCAAGTACATCCATAGCAGGCATGATGAGAGACCTGGATAGTAACTCTCTCAGGAATGATATCGTACATCTACGTACAAACAAATATATGAAGGTATTATTAGTGAGTGCCACTTTAATATTTTATCCTTTATAACTCATCTCATCTACCGGTAGACTATTTCAGTGGTATGTATGAACTTGAATGATCAATCAACAGTTTACATTATAATATGGAGTACATGTAGTGACAATGTAGGATAATTTCATAATCCTCTACATTATGTAAAAGTTCATATTTTGGGTTGAAAGAAGCCTCGTTTCCATTACAGTTCAAAAATGCACAAAAGTGATAATTCTACTTTTCAATAAAATCTTACATGAAGAGATTAAATTTATTATATCTTGATAGCTTTCCCAATCTCATTTTCCTATACATGTACTTGTACCATTCCTTTTGCTCCCCCTGTGTTGTATAACTTGCAGACTTGCACCATATCTTGTTAAAATGATAACAAACTAAGGGCGCGTTCATGCTTGATTTTGAAGGTAGAATGAGCGATCTGAAACGCTCATCGTAAACGCTCATTGTGATCGCAGTTCCACGGTGTACTGTTCATGCTTACTTCTCTGGCTCATCCAGGCAATTCTCCTTGTGTGGCCTAATTGGTCTTCCAGCTGGATTCGCAAACCTTCACTGTGCATGCTACGTATACCCACTAGAGGTCAGTGCGTTGACCCCATTTAAACGCGTTTACAAATTGTAAACGCATCTTTTTGTGAGTTTACATCGCAGTTTTTCGGTGATTCTACAAAAGTAAGCATGGACGCAACCGTGTTTTAAACTAAACGCGTAACAGATGCCTGATTCTGGCCAGAAAAAGTGAAGCATGAACACGCCCAAAGAGACAGAATAGCTGATACAATCACAATCAAAGAATCATTCATTTTCATGGATCTCAAAATATAAACTCTACAAAGTGACTCCTTACTTGCTATCCTGTGGTTCATTAGAGACGATGAATGGAAAGAGAAGCTCACACAGGTTTCTGATATACTCTAGTTCAGCATGTCTATTCCTGACTGCTACATGAAGATGATTACCATACTGCTTGATGGTCAGGTCCTGAATGTCTTCACCCCATCTTGCTGTAAAACATTCAATAGAGTAAAGCATCATGATCTCATACACTGACTTTTAGACATTGCTACTGGATGTTCTCTGTAGATTTTTAAGGTTTAGTAAGTTATCACGATTGAAGAATTTTGATCATGAATACTGTTCGGTAAGGTTACTACATTGTGTTTCCGAAAACCTTCAATCATGAATATTGTATTGGTTCACACTACTAGATGCAAATATCTTATTGAACGATGTAGTACGCTTAACAGAGCAAGGACAAGGGGACAACTATAATGCCTCTAGCACAGTGGTTGTGGAAATTGAAAAATTACAGGGGTGTGGCTAACACTCTGATCTGATCAATCTGGACTTACCTTTTCTCTTTGCTCTAAGGTAAACATCAAGATGGCTCAGGCCAGCTTTGATCAGTTTGTGAATGATGACGGTTGGTAGGTCAATCTAAAGAATGAAACATTTAATTGTAATTAAACCAATTTAGAAAAAACATAAGCTTAACATTAACAGCACATAGGAAGATATAAAAAAAACATAGACATAAAATATCATAATATTGAAAGAATATTAAAAGGGTTGCCCTTTATATCTTTGAGGTATACATGTACACAGCTCGCACCAGCTGATCGCGATGAGGGAGGTGCGCTTGTTATGGTAACCTACCCGGGTGAGGTTTTTGCGGATGGCTGGTTAAGACGGTGTCCATGAGCCTGGCAAAAGCTCACCCCGTGTTTTACGATCAGGCCCCCAACTGTTTCTCATCCACATGTCGCTCGGGTGAGATCGAAAAAGTTCTATTAAGACGGGGCTTTAGTCCAAGTACATTCTTCAATGCTCATATTCTTAGTCAGGATCTACCACTCGCACTGTGGACGGGGTTACTAAAATACAGTCAAACCTGTCTCTTAGTGGCCACCTTTCTATAATGGCTACCCGTCTAAAGTGGTCACCCATATTGGCTTCCTATATAAGGAAATGTGTGTTGAAGAACTTGTCTCAACTGGCTCTCTGTCTACAGTAGCCACATTTTGTGTTTCCCTTGGGTGGCCTTAAAGCCCCACTGCACTAGTTTGGCCAGGAAGGATTAGACCTCCCTGCATGGTCACTGACAGGTGGTTATCTCATCAAATAAGCTCTCAATTAACATAAGAAAAAGGGGATCATGGGGGACCAATGGTCACCGATTAGGCATTGTTTGCTATATACAGGGCACAAGGAGCTATAAGTAGTGCAGTGGGGCTTTAAAAGACAGGTTTGACTATCTCTAGAGATTTAGAGATACATCTATGCAATGTTGAAAACAGACCCTACATACCTGTTTCAGTCTCCTGAGTATGACTGAAATGGTGTACCTGAGAGACGTTCTAAGCTCTTTCACAAACTCTTCATCCTTGCTCATTGATTCACTGTAAAATGACAACAATTAATTACCCATATTAAAATATGTCTTCAATACACAGAGAAGCAGTGTCAATGGGTTTTCTACCTGTATTTTTTTTTGTAAAGCTACTCTGATCATTCTCCTTAGGAAAGAAATTGGCCTAATGGGTGAGATGTTAAACTCTTTCTGGAGATAATGCTTATACATCTACAGAGACATGTGTTATCTCAAAGATGAAAGGCATTAAAATCAACTTTTACTGATGAACAAACATTTGCTACATGTAATGCGGTATTCATTCTGGGGAGTGTTCTACAAAGACTAAGATTGACCTTAAGTTAGACTTAACTATGGCAGACTGTTCATGCCACTATTTTCTCTCATCATTTACTGGCATCGGTTTCTCAAAGGACGTACCAATCAGGGTCACAAATCTACAGAATTTACATTTGTTAATAGTTTATTATTGTTGGAAAAAATATGATCTAAAGATCATAATTGAGAGACCAATGGTGAGAGCAACTAGTGGCATGAACAGCCTGCCATAGTTAAGTCCGGCTTAAAGTCGATCTTAGTCTTTGTGAAACACTCCCCTGGTCTTGGAAATAAGTGTTGTGAGGATCAGCTGAGTAATGAAATCTAACTCACCTGTACCAGGAATACACATACTCTTTCAACACCAGCTCAAAGAACTATAAGACAGGAACAAATTGAAAAGGAAAGAGAATGAAGAGCATTATAAGATTAAATAGAGTACCGAAGCTGTGACATCATAAAAATCTATTTTTGGAATTTATCAATTTTTTCTTCATTTTCCAAAAGAGCATTGAAAATAATGTCCAAATGTCGAAAACCAATTGAATATGTTAAGTATTGGCTAAGATATGACCATCTGAATAAAAAGATTTCCTCTAGGAACTCAGTGTTATATTGCTCTGGCCTCGTAATGTCATGAACCAGAGCAATATAACACTGAGTTCCCGTAGGAAATCTATTTAGTTCATTTTAAATCAATTTCAGCACATTCTACTGAATAATTAGTTTCAAGAATGGATTATAGAATTTTGCTGTCTGTGCTGCCACATGGATCACTGGCAATATTCATACGAAAAGACAGAAATGTTCCCTTTGATGGTGTGTTATATTCTTTGTTAAACTATCTATATTGAACACGATTACTTTCAACATAATTATTCTTTCAATGGGCCCTGCATATTACCAGAGGGAAAAGAAACCTGATTGAATTAGATGAAAGGTTAGTCTTACCTCTGACAAGGCATCATCTACTCTCTTTGGAATCTTCAGATCAATCCATGGCTGGTAGTTTGTATGGTAAAGCTCCCCTCTATGTAAGTTTCAAAATAAAGAATAAACTGATTTTAGGCCTGGCAATACTATACTACATGTACAGTAGTTGTACCTAAATGTTTAACAATTACAGAACATCCCCCCCCCCTTCTCATATAACATCAGTTTTAATTATATTTATTCACCTTCAAGTGCTCATGGAAAGAAATTATAGATATCTCCAGTTTAACATCAGCAGCTTGTCAAGAACTTAACAGAAACAAATATAGCAGTCCTTCATAACTGTGAGGATACATGCCAGATATAATGTTCAGAAAATGAAAATGCAATGAAAATCTGAGATTAAAAAAAACTATATAAAAACGAACTTCAAAAATTGATTTGTTGGAAATATGTGGGTAACAAGTAAGTTTCCTTCTAAAATGACATGTATCTCCTGACATTATATGATGGATTATTTTTTAAATGTTGATTTACCTGTGTCTGTTACAGTTATCATTGCCACACACCGGGCATCTGCCATGATAAGCTTCCTTGAGGGTGGACTTCCTGACACCAGCTAGCTTGTCTCTCTCAAACATTCCAAAGAGATTGGGTAGACTCGATACTCTCTTGAAGAGGACGTGGAACATGGACACCCCAGCCAGACCTGACCATACTATCAGTAATACCGGTAGGTACCTAGGGTATTAAGGTTGGAAAGAGATTGGGTAAACTGGACATGGAACATGGACACCCCAGCCAGGCCTGACCATACTATAAGTAATATAGGCAGGTATACATGTAGGGTAGAAGAGTTCATTTGGGTAAACTTGACATTCTCCCATTCTCAGTGAATGCGCACATGGATATCCCAGCCATGATCAGCTAAAGTAAGATACTGTAGGTATTAAAGAATATCTACACTTGTTAAATCAGTGAAAGATATGCTTTAGTAGTAGTTTAGAGCAAAGAGTACCGGGTAATTTAGCTCAGGAAAGCACACTGGGGTTCTTCTAAACAATGAATCATAATTTCGAACACTTACATACATTCATGTACATGTAGCTGAAAATATTCATGTCTAATGCATTATTGTTTTGACAAACAGAAAATGGTTAAATCTGTTTAACTTTGGGTGTTTTACTTTCAAATAAATTTGAATTGGTCTCTAGTCTAATGTGTTTATACAGAGGTGCAACTTTTAGTCTGTATTTCTAGAATCACTTTTGATTTAAAAATAGAAGTATCTCAGGGAGTCCAGGGAGCTTGATTCGACAAGGTGGCTTCAGCTCGAAGCTGATCCAGTTCCCTGCCCCACGAGTTAAAATGAACTAAACTAGTAGTAAGCAACATCATCACGACATCAGTCATGGGCATTGATCAGGATGATACCATGGATAGACTACATGTAGATCTACAGCAACATTCAATTCACAGCATTCTTAACAATCTGCTACACATTCACTCAGCTCAGACACATAACTAAATAAAAAACAAAAGTTTTGTTTTCTAAACCACCCAGAACCAACCAAAAATCAATGTGCATAGCTGCGTACTATTGACTGTGCACATCAACCCACAGTGCATTAATCTTCATTTCATGATGCCTACACTTTTCAGGAAGAAGAAGGAATCAAACCAAACAAAACAAAACACAAAACTAGTATTAGAGGTCTAGTAAGTAAGCTCAGCTCAGACAAAAGCGCAAATCAAAACAAGCAAACAAAAGAGCATCAACATGATCAACATTGATTACTGAATTACTTTTTAACAGCAACCTCAACTCAACAAAGCTCCACCTTGCTTAAGTAGACTTAAGGTTCATATGATTATTGATATGTGATATAAAAATTAGAAATGGCCAGCAGGCAAAGGGGGCGGCGGCCGCGGTGGCGGCAGGCGGAGCTCCGTTGCGTTTCTAGCTGCTTTTGACAAGAAATTTACCTGAAGAATATAATGCTGATTGTCAAAAGTACACCAAATATTGTTGAAAATATTGTATTCTGTCGAACAAGAAGAACCAAATCTTTCAACACGGTGTGAAAATCAGCCATCATGACATTCCAAACGCGGTTAATTCCAGGCTAATTCTCAGTTATCAATCAATGTTCTCTTCAGCCAACTGCCATGTTCTTATTGACACGGATCCGCGGATCGTTAATTAAGTGCAGTGCCATTTGGTTGTATTCTGCTTGTGATTTCCTCTCTGTTTTTGCCTTATGTAAGTGTTTTGCTTGAATGATTCGTTAATAGATGAGGAAGAAGGAAAAGTTGTATGTAGCATGATCAGAAAAGAATAATTTTGGTGTATCGCTGCTGGGCTAATAAACATGCATGCTTAATACTAGTTATAACACTGTTCCACATACTTAGATCTGTGTTATGTGATTATTTAGTGTTCTGTGCAGCTGTGTGGACGTCGCGTTGATGTGCAGCAGTAGAGGCGCATCCCATTCGGATCGGGAGACTCTTTCAGATCTCCCATATTGGAGACTTTGTTTATGTAGAATCATCGTCAACAACAAGTCAATATTTGCATCTCTGGGCCTGTTTATTTTGTGTGTGGATCATAACAAATTTAGACAGAGCATTTTTAAAGTAGACGGGGCAAAATGGGTAATTTTTAATCAGGAATCTGCTCATCATATTTTTATTTTGAGGCAAGGTTATCCCACACATAGGAGCATCACTATCCTGGATGTGCAGTAAAAGCTGTGCTGTTGATTCTCAACATTTCAAACACCACTGTACAAAACTCAACTGATTTCACTCAAAATCGGTACTTTAGACAGTGACAATTGATGACACCTAAATGAAGTTAAACAGAATAATTTAAAAATTCAAATTGTAAGTCTAGTGTCAAACTTTGCTTACAGCTGCATCGACATGATTGTGTACAGTCTATGCAATATTGTGTGGTGTGTGTATTTGTGTATGGGTCTAAAAATACCCGCCTCAAAGCCAGACTTGACAAATACTGGAAGGAGGAATATATTTCACCATTCTCCCAGTAGATACTTCAATTATGACATTCCTGATATGACCCAGCAAGCAAGATATAGATGTAAAACGACTATGGTGCAATACCCGGAAGCTGGGACATCCCCCCCCCCCCCCTCCTTGAAGTTAGACCTGGAAGCTTGGCAGCTGGAGACGGCTTTCTTCCAGAAGCTTTGGTATAAGGTATTCAAGGTATAGAGGTCAATACGCATTGGCATTGACTCTCTATGCTTTGCTGTAGTGGGTTATCCCTTTGCAGCAATTAAGTTGGTAGCCGGCCAAATGACCAATGGGAAACTGTCTCCCAATTTCAAATAGGCTACTTGACAAAAGTCTCTGACATTTATAGACAGTCTCCATAATAAGAGATAGTCTCCCTCATCAGCTGTGCTCCTCTAGGCCTACTGTTGTAACGTACAGCCTACAGGTAGTTACATTATTCTTCCCCGTTATTGTAAGGTTGTTCCATTGCTTTCCTTGTTTCAGGTAAAGGTTGTATAGCCTGGAGTGACAATGTTTGTTCTGGCCGAGATGGTGGATACAGTACGCATTGAGCCATGGTTGTTCAATGCCAAACCGATCGATGCTATCACTGAAGAACTCAACAAGAAACTGGCAAACAAAGTAAACCATTTATTTCCTCGATCTTTATCAATCTCTTTTCACTGCCATTTTTAAAAGTCATTTCAGGAACTTACTTTGAGCACTTTCTTTGCACATGAAAATGATGAAGTAGAAGAAAACATCAGTATATAATTATCCCCCAAATGACACTCTGAGAATTTATTGTCAAAATTTTGTTCTAAACCAATCTGTTCTTTTAATCTTGTTGATATTTATCATGATGTGCATGCATTTTGTGTAGTCTTTGTGAAAAAAAACTTGGTAAGCTGTTAGGCTGAATGTCTCGTATTCTAAAAAAAAAAAAAAAATAGTTTATTTAAGTTTTAAAAAATGATTCCTTTATTTTCCAAGGTTGTACCGAATGTTGGACTCTGCATCGCTCTTCATGACATAGTGAAGATGGAAGACTCTCATATCTTTCCTGGTGATGGTGCATCTCATACTAAAGTGCACTTTAGGTTTGTTGTCTTTCATCCCTTCATGGACGAGATTCTGATTGGTCGAATCAGAAGCTGTAGCCGTGATGGTGTGCATAGTGAGTCTCACCCATTTTCAATCTAAATAATACAGCATTGATGAAGAGTTGTCATCCATGCCTGCACTGATTTATAGACCTATTAATGTACCAAGTGATCTGATCGGGAGACCTACAGGATATCCTACACTCCCGTATAGATGATGATGATGATGATGATGTTTGTAGAATAGAAACAAATCAATTTTCATTTCATGATTCTATGGACCAGAAATTTGTTGTGATAAAACTTGTAAATAGCTTAGACATCTTGAGTGAGGATAGCAGATATTAAGTGAAATAATTGATAAAAACTATAAAAGAAAAACTTTCTCATGTCACATAAGATTCTGATGAACAAAAGCACTTCACAAGCTGCATGTTTACATCACTAGTCTGGAAAGCATAGATAATGCTGTAGTAGAATGCTGCAGTTTAGCTGTTATGTGATCTTTTAAGTTGATGAAATCAAATCACTGACATTCTTCTGTTTAATTTATGAAAACTGTAAATTTTCGATTGAAAATATTGCTAAAGATGAGCATCCCTTTGTAGATCATTGTGGCATTCTGAATGTGATTTATTTTGTATACTGTTTGTTTCAATAGATCATGATATGTCTGAGATAGGATTGTTTAAAACAAATAAATTCAATGTTAACTTTTATTGATTATTTGTGTTTCTCTCTTCAGTATCTTTAGGTTTCTTTGATGACATTGTAGTTCCACCAGAAGCCCTCCAGCAACCCTGCAAATTGTATCCTTTCCATTAAAAAAAACTTACAATTAATAAATACGTTTATTCTGAGAGTAATACTGTAAAGTTTTATGCTTTTCAATTATTTTTAAAAACATTTATTATTATGATTTTCAATTATCAAGGTGAGAAGTGTTTGTGTTCCTTACCCCTTTTTAAATGTCTACTATATGTCACTTTTCAACTTAGAGTTGTTACTCCTGAGTGATGGTGCTTCAGAAATGCATTATACAATCTATATCATTATTAAAACCTGTGAAAAACAAAAAACATTATTTTCTTGTCTTGTAGACTTTTGGCAAGTGAGATATATTCCTAACAGTTCTGAAATATAGGTGTAGTTGCTGTTCTGCTGTGACCTACAGCGTGACTACTGAACTCTTTTATTCCCGTTAGTGCTATAATACAGGAGTCAGACGGTTCTTGTATACAATGGGTCAATAGCATTTCAGAGGGTTCAATCCAGCATTTTATCAAATGGATTATCAATTGCACACTTATTTTACATTTTATTGTGATTTATGTCTTAATGCATCCCAAACTCTCTAAATGAGGATTTTAAAGAATGAAGATTGTAGTAGATGTTTTTCCTGAATGTGACCTTTGACCCAGTGATGAGACGGAGCAGCTGTGGGTGTGGCAGTATGAAGCAGAAGAAGGCACACATGATATGTTTATGGACATCAATGAAGAGATACGATTCAGAGTAGTAGATGAAGTCTTCACTGATACCACGCCCGTTGGTCCTGAGGACGGTTTGGAGGCGGGAGCGGAGGATAACGAAACAAAGAAATCTCCTTACAGTCTGGTGGTAAGTACTAGACAAGAAAAAAACTTGTAGTAGGATTGATAGCTCAGTTGGTAGAGCAGTGGTCTTGTAATCCGGTGACCCGGGTTCAAAACCAAGTCGATGAGCTAGTGCCCCTTGGTAAGGCATTAATCCTCATTACCAGGTCCCTTGGAGAGGACCTAAAGCCATCTGCCGTCTGGTTGCTTACTTACAAGCATTTATGCTTTCTTAGCAGTCAGGTAAAATAACCACCACCACTAGTAAAACCATCAAGAATTCAATTATCCTGTTGACTCTGATTCTCATACATTGGAGTTATTGTGATTGTTTGTATGGTGTTTGTATGGTGTTGGTCTCATTGGTGTAACCGAAGTATTAGGTTTGATAAATGAACCATCCCATTCACATAGTCAATTGGTTGAATGGTTGAATTGGTTGAATGGTTGAATTGGTTGATGTTTAATAATATTTATTCGTGTTCATCTTGCCCTTCTCTTCATGTCTTCCCCATGTACTTTCACAGTGATGGTCACATTTGAAATCTTCCACTCCAATGTTATTTTTATCTTGCAGGGGTCCATCAGTGAACCAGGTCTAGGGCTATTAGCGTGGTGGTCCAACATGTGAAGAGATGGACTTCATGAACGGAGAGTCTGTACTAGCTGTCTCCAAGACAAACCATGGCAATATGGCAGAGGCTGAAAGCTGACAGGATGATGTCAAGATGGAATCAGGATGATAGAAACCCAGCAGCGGAGTGATGTGTAAGGTCAAGTAAAATATATGGAAAGGTGGATGACAGACTGCAAATGATAAATGAGAAGAAATATCAAGGGTAGGAACAGAGCAAAGCCATATTCTATTGTGATTGGCGTAAACGAAAAAACATGCTATGGAAAGCTGAATGTCGGAACAGATTCTGAAAGGATACCGGTAATGAGATATGGGTCAGCTTGGAGAGAACAGAGTGAGAAGACAGTTTTGATGTTGATAGAGATAAGAGTACAGGTACTGGAAGATGAAGGAGATGGTGATTTGATCAGGAGAATGGAATGAAAAGAAGACTGTGGGAAAGAACTTTGAAGAGATGGGATCTATGAAAGGTGCAGGCAGTTAAAAAAATGCCTTTCAAATGTGGGATAACAAAGTATAAGTCAATAGCCATGTTCGGACGTAAAGGTCGGCATAGCTAACACAACTTTGTTCAGATGATGACTACGCCGACCTTTAAGCCGACCATACCATATTTACGCCGACTAGCTCTAAACATGAACTTTACGCCGACCAAAATTGTCATTGTGTGAACACGGCTCATGTGAAAGAAAGAAGGAATAATGCTGGTGACAACAAACATAGGCTCGTGTTATACAAGGCTTTACTAAGCCTGATAATGTGAAGTAGCCAGACTTAGTACTCTTTTCATGCACATAAAATTGAAACATACCTTGATAACCGACATGTGACTTCAGACTTTGTATATGTACAGAGTAACGCAGAAGAGACTTGTCAACCAATTTGAATTCTTTTACCGTATGCCTTATTTGTATACCCTGATGCTACTACCTCAGTGCCTCTCTTAAGACTTGTTCAGATGGCAGTTTTTTCACTGTGCTCTGTTTTATAAGATACAGAAATGTGATGCATATTACTATTGACATGCAAAAGAATTCTCTGGTGTTTTGCAGCAACATATCTGAACTAGCCTTTGATAGCAATGAGTTTGAGTGTCAAATATTTGCATTCTTTCCATATTTATGGTTATAAAATTTACGTAGAAGTGTTGTATATATGTGGGCTCTTGAATCAATAAATTTTATGTTGAGCAAATTTCTATCAAGTGTACTGATTCAGGTAATTGATTGCAACTATCTTATATTTACATCAATGGAAATACATAATAATAATTTTGTTTACCCAGGGAAGCCTCATCAGGTTCAGCGCTGTTTTGTCCTGAGGGCCCTACAATTATCATTACCCAATTGCTAGGTACCCATTAACACCTTGGTGTAGAGTGGCAAATGTGGATTAAATTCGTTTTGATTAGACATGTAACATTCATGCCGGGTTGGTATTTGAACCCTCAACCCTTGGATTGAGAGTCAAGTGAATGGATCACTTACAACACCACCACCACTGTACCACACTCTTAATTGGCTATCATTACAATATGTACACAGTGAGAAGCCAATTATATTGAAAAATGTAGTTGCTAAAAGTAAGGGGAGTAATAGATGTTGGAAGATGCCTCCTGTCCTTGGCTTATACATGAGTGTATTTGAAAATGTATTTGAGTACATGTAAATGTCCTTTGGCAAGACATTAATCTACACTTGCCACTCTCCACCCAGGTGTTAAATGGGTACCGGTAGGAAAGAATTCCTTGAATGATGTTAGCGCCGAAATCGGCAGCCTAGCAGAGCCGGAGTAATGTTGGAGCGCCTTGAGCACCTGGCAAGGCGGATATGTGCGCTATATAAATATCCAATATTATCATTATTGTTATTATTTGAAAATGTATTTGAGTAAATGTAATGGTAAGTATCTTAAAGCAGATCATGTTGTCCAGAGTGTTGTAGAATTTTTTTATTTCAAATGTACATGCAGAACGTGACATATACTAATCTAGCTGTATTTGTGTATATATTATATGAAATTCCTATGAATGAATGCATCATTTTGTTTACTATCTAGACAAATGAACAAGACAAGCTCTTTTTTAGTGAAAGATATATTGTTTTGATTTGTTTTCAAATAGAAGAATCAACATTTTAATATGATGGTTTGAATTGCGTACAGTGCAGCAGTGTAAGCATTAATATAAAGAGAGTATAAAACTATGTACAGAATGATGTTGCACGTTCAACATTAACAATTGTCATTAGGAAAGGCTCTTCTGTTTGGTATTATGATGCTTTGATTGTATTTTTATACTGTCCCGACCTGCCCCTGTACATGTATGTTGGAAGGGGCCATTGATTGGGATGAATATTCCCAAGATATTTTTAGGAAACATAGACTTGAACAGTGGATGAGTATCTCAGTGTCCTGGTGTTATTGGTTACCTTTCTACCCAATAGACTCAGAACCCAGAACCCATTTTTCATTGTCATTTTCAATGATAAATTATATTATCATGTGTTCAATTTTTGGCAGTATATTTCATTTGGCTTTTTTTCCTTCTTTCTGTTCCTCCAGCATTTAGAAATCAAATTAAATGATCGTAAATGAATAGTCATTTTTGAAAGAAAAACACAACATTGTTGGGATAAACCTATAGAACAAAATACATTCATGGTTTAAAATGTTGTTAACTATTGAACATGCTAATGTGTTTGTTGAAAGAAACTATTTGAATAGTTTATTATGCAGTGAATCCACTTGTGTATTCCTGCCTATATTTTGTTTCTTCTCAATAGTTTATTATTAACATATGACCAAATGTGAATTATGGAATTTCAGAATTATCAATTAAGATTAACTGAATATTGCTGATAATAACAAACAATTAAATGCAATAGACACTGATATATGTACATGGGATTGGATAAACAAGTATGAGGATTTAGTCAAATTTTGCGAACCATTAAGACCTCTTTAAAAATTACCCTTTTCATATGAATTTACTACTTTGTGTATAATTTGTCTTCCACATTGGAATAAAAAGAATGAGTAAACTTACACACAAAAAATCTCCTTCTTTCCCAGTCGTCAACCTTTTCTTTAAGCCTATGAAACATGGAGAAAGGTTCATATCTTGCATTGAATCACAGTATGTGAAGAGAGATGATAGATGAAAAGAGGGGATTAGACAGAGAGAAGGAAAGAGATACAAAGATAGGAGAGTAACGGGTTGGCGAAGAAAGAGGTAAAGAGATTAATCAGTTTTATGGATAATTTATAAGAATGGCAGGAGAGAGAGAGAGTGTGGGTGTGTGTGTGTGTGTTGGTGTGTGCGTAAGAGAGAGATAGAACAAGAGAGAATGAGTGACAGAATGAGAGAAGGCAAGCATATCGGTATAGAACATGAATTTTGTATTTTTTTTGGGGGGGGAGCCGTAATCAATGGAGGCATATCTGAGTAGAAGGTAATATTACGGATATCTCGGCAATCATGATACAGATTTTGTCTTGTTTTGAAATAATAATCTATAAAAATACTAATAACAAATTTTGAAACAAAATTTAAATCCTATAAACAAACCCCCAATCTATGGTAATGTTGCAGTTATTGATGTAAGGCAATAGACTGAATACCGATTGGAGATTTGGAGTACAATGAAAATAAAATTATTTATTCACTCGAGAGAAAAAAAAATTGATTTTTTTTATATTTATTTTTTATTTTTTCTTAATTCGAATCTTTTCAAATAATGTAGATAATTTTCTCGAGCTGTGTCGGAATAGTTGGCGATTTATTGTAAGTACAGTGGCGGATTCAGGGTGCACGTGCCCCCCGGTAAAATAATACAAAGGGAGAACGGGAAAAACAAGGAGGAAAAGGAGGGGGAAAAGAATGAAAAGGGAAGAGAGAAAAAAGAAGAAAGAGTGAGAAGAGAAAAGGGAAGAGAGAAAAAAGAAGAAAGAGTGAGAAGAGAAAAAGGAGGGGGAAAAGAATGAAAAGGGAAGAGAGAAAAAAGAAGAAAGAGTGAGAAGAGAAAAGGGAAGAGAGAAAAAAGAAGAAAGAGTGAGAAGAGAAAAAGGAGGGGAAAAGGAAGAAAGTGGATGAGAGAGGAGAGAAAAGGCGGTAAAGGAAGAAAGTGGGAAAGACGGAGGAGAGAAAAGGGGGGAAAAGGCGAATAATGTGAAGGCAAAAGAAAGAAAGGGGGATGATATTATAAGAAGGGTGTTTTTTTTAACGGGAAAGGGGCGGGGGGCACGCAATTTTACAGTGTGCACAATATGGGATCCCTCTTGCCCCCCCCCCCCAAAAAAAAAAGCACAAGAAGAAAAAAGAAAACAAATGTAAAAAAAGGGGGGAAAGAGAGTATTTGTTAATACAAAGTTTGGGGAAATTTTGAAATTGGATATACAGTGCGTCCCAGAAAAAACGAAACCGAGAAGTATCGATGTTCTATCATAACTTAATCACAACTATAATTAATGAATGATACATATTTGGAAAGCTTAGAGTCTCATCTTGCATGTGATGCTACTCAGATGATGCATATTTCACGCATGAGTGATTAAAAGCAATTTGAAGGAAGGAAACCAAAAAGACATTTGGCGGGCGGTATCTGAATTTCGAAGAAAAATTCACATTTCTAGAAAGTTGAGTTTCTGCCCTTTCATATGACACCTTAATCAGGAAAAATGAGCTAGGAATGACAAAGTTCTGTTTGTTTAAAGTAGTGCTTGCATTTCCATAATTTTATTAAACGAATTCGTTTTCACTGGCTGCCTGCCGTATCAATAAACGAAATTAACAAAAGACTTAACTCCGTTTTGTTGACAATCAGCCGTAGACGAGAGTCTTCATGCATGGCTAATTGTCAACGAAACGGAGTTAAGTCTTTTGTCAAATCTGCTTTTTGCTACGGCAAGCACCCAGTGAAAACGAATTCGTTTGTTAAAATTATGAAAATGTAAGGGCTACTTTAAACAAACTTTGTTATTCCTCGCTCATTTTTCCTGATTGAGGTGTCATAATGAAAGGGCAGAAACTCAACTTTCTAGAAATGTGAATTTGTCTTCGAAATTCAGATACCGCCCGCCAAATTTTTGGTTTCCTTCCTTCAAATTGCTTTGAATCACTCACGCGTGAAATATGCATCATCTGAGTAGCATCAAATGAAAGAGGAGACTCTAAGCTTTCCAAATATGTATCATTCATTAATTATGGTTGCGATAAAACATCGATACTTCTCGGTTTCGTTTTTTCTGGGACGCACTGTATAGTGATTATTTACAATTTTGATATATTTGGATGCCCCTGTGAATGTATTATAAGCACTGGAATATTTAGCCCCTAAAACACTTCTGCTTTCGAGAAAAATTGAATATAAAATTTACCGGTGCTCCCGGTAAATGTTGATAAATTTCAAATAGGGCCTACGGCCGCACAATGGTAGCTGCGACCCTGAAAATCTCAGAATATGTAGTTGAGATATATAATTACCAGACGTAAATTTCTAATCGGTCGATTTCAGTCAAGAAACATTGTTTTATAGCGTAATTAATATATATTGACCTTGAAAAAAAAGAAAAGAAAAGAAAGAAAGGAAAGAGAAGAGAAGAAAGAAAGAGAAAAAGATTACTTTTCTCTAACTTCTAACCAATCAGAAGGCCTTGTTTTCCAGGAAGTGCCGGTGGACATTAATCCGCCAAATGTGGTTCTCAAATTGCAAATGCTTCCTACTCAATAGGAGGGGGTTCTGACCCCCTCCCAGACCCACTCCCGCTTGGTTGCTCCGCTCCCCTGCCGTTGACACCTCGTTCCATCGTTTTCCACATTTCACCCATGTGATTGTGTGCTCCCCCCCCCCCCCGTAAGAATTTCTTGGATCCGCCACTGAAGTACATACAGTACATGTTCCACATGTGACATAGACATTCTTGGGCTCGCGTTCAGGCTGGCCAGTAGATTTATTTTGAACAAGCTTAATCATTTATGAAGGCTAGCTAGGAGGAAGACAAAACCAACCAAGCATTTTTAATTGCATGGCCGCTAATTAGTTTAATTAGTTTCTTCACGGTTTATTAAATACTATTACAGAGTTATGTATGAGTGTGTGTGGGCGGGAGAGGGCTCAGAGTTGTGAGTGAGTGTGTGTGTGGGGGGAAGGGGTATGGACAAATAAAAGTTCCCCCTTATTTCAATATAGTGTTGTCCTTTATGAGGGGTTAATTTTGATTAAAAACACGAAAGAGTAAAAGCTTCCTGTTATAATTCTCAAACAGACCCTTCTTTCATTTCTTTTTCCCGGGGGGGGGGGGCGGCAGGTCACACCGGGGGATTAAAAAAATATATATATAATGTTTCTTATCTCTCTCTCTCTCTCTCTCTCTCTATCTCTTTCTCTTTCTCTCCCTCGCCTTTAGAATTCCAAAAATCTCCTCTCGTACTGACAATCCTGGATACGCCGACGTACGTCGATTTTAATCACGTAATTGCACGCAGATTGCCAGCGTAAGGAAGCTATTAATTGGATTTCGAAATTACAATAAAGTATATTACCTGAATATCAAATTATTTATTATTATGAAATTGCAGCGGTTTTATTAATTGTTGATAGGGGTTGGAATTACATTCATGCAGCTCATAAGTATCCTACTGACATAAAATTCTTGCCAACTATATTTTGCACACATATTTGATTATATTTCACCTTAATTGTGATCAGTTTTGGCCATGAGCATTAAACAAAAATTGTATTTGTGATTATCATGTAAAAGATACAGAGACTTTACCTATTACTTGATAAATGTGATGATCTTTAAAAAAAACTACAGAAATTAGGCGAATACATAATACGGGAGAATTAATATGCCTGATGTATGATACAACATCAAAAAGTCAAATAATTACTTTTAGACCTATTGCCATTTCAAAATATCATGTTAAAGGTAAAGACCGGTGGTAAAATTGCGGTTCAAGGGTTTTGGGTGCAAAGTATCCATTCAATATTGTTTAAATATTGCCTTCAGAGGTTTAGATGGCAATACTTCAACCTAAATTCGCAAAAAAGCAGAAATGTATGCCAAAATGTTCAATGTTGAAGTGCATTCGCGATATCCATCCAAACGGGATCGATATGATATTTACCAAATGAATAAATTATTAGTAAGCGGTACCCCGGCAAAAGTTGTATCATCACGTATTAGTCAAAACATAATATTCTTTCACATGATTGGTTAAAAGAGCTTCCATTTCACTTTTTGAGAGGGGGGGGGGGTTTCCAAAACTGGTCTATACCATGACCTTTAAAATGTCAAATGGCTCGATGCTGCTTTTCAAAGATGCATCATTTTCGTTCTTCATTTGTGGATGATGGTGAAGTGCAGGCGCGTAGCCAGAGTTTGATGTTTGGGGGGGGCACATACATGTAATCGATCGAGGTAAAAAAAAAAGGGTCTACACAATTTCAACCGATCCTGGAAATTTTAGGGGGGGGCACGTGCCCCCCCCCCCCCCCGTGCCCCCCCCCCCCCCCCCCCCCCCCGTGGCTACGCGCCTGGTGAAGTGTAAGTGCGTCTCCAATCTCATAATTACATGGGATGGGCCGATGGGATTACCATTCAGAGGGGTGGAACCCAAAAAATGAATAACAGATAGGTGTAGCGTGTAGCTGCGCCATTCGTGCATCGAGATGTGCGTCCGGTAGGCGTCTTTTTTTTTCGTACCACAGCGATATCCAGAAAACCATGTCAGAAAATCTATTTCATTTCAACATTTCAGGTTCTCCTAATTGGTATTTTGTAACGATATTTCAAAAAGTTTTCTTTTGCTCTGGATCATTCCTTTTTACTAATACAAGAGTTCCAGCAGGTTTTTATTCAGGTGGGTCATAGATCCTGGATTTCCGAGCCGACAGCTATTAGCCTGTTTAGAAATAGATTTTACTTTCCTACAGTTTTTGTAGAGAAAAATGCTAATCCAGATATATTGATAGATATATAGGCTAGTAGGCTACTATTATTTTGTATTGCATTTCCTAAGGATGTTAATGTAAAGATTACTTGAAAGTAGGAATGCAAAAATGGGGAAAATGTTTAATTGTTTTTCATATAATCACTTCATGCCTTTTTAGAAGATAATCCAAACGCAAAGGAATAGCTCCACATTTTTTTCTTCTTCATAGCTCATAAAAGAGACAAACTTAACATATACTTTTATACTTGTATACACGTAAAACTACACTCCTGATGATAGTGAACATACATAAACAGGGGCACAATGTTTCTGACAAGTACAGCAACAAAATAAAAACAAACACACACGCTCACACACAAACGAACCCAGCAAACAGACAAACAAACGAGCAAACAGCACCATTGACTAAATCCGCTAGTAGCCGGTGTGACGGCGTTTAGTGTGACTGGCGGATCGTGTTCGCGGAACAAAATCCGCCGGCAGATATTGTTCCCGTCACAAAATCTGCCGGCAGATATTGTAACCCACCACGCAGAGTGGCTGGCAGATAGTGTTCCGTTTTGCAGCTATCGTTCCATTCTGAAGGTATCGTTTTTATGAGTGGTATACGGTCTCCGCTTGCTGCATGCATGCATGCTGGCTAGGCTGCGTGCGATTGCAATTGCATGTGTACCGTAGTACTATACTGTATACCACCATGGATGCTGAGTGCGAGTACGAGTTCGAGCAAGAGGCCGCTCTTATTAAGAGTTTTCTCTTAAAAGAGGAATTAAGCCACCTAAGCGTAAACAAGAAGAAAGCGATAAGGTTTATTTAAAGGTAATATCTTAGTTAAGGGAAAGGAATATATCATCTCTAGTTATACTTATTTCATTCAAGCACTATTTATTTTCATTGTATTTATCACCAGGATCTTCATTGTAACAGTATATTCCAGACAATGATGATATTTTTTATCACTATTTCAAAAAGTCAATCTATATATGAATAAAAAATATCTCTGGATATAAAAACAAGCGTTCTATGACGAAGTTTTAAAAAAAAATCCAGATCACTCGCTTGCTCACAAAGTATGTTCTCGATTATTATCATAATCCAAGTTCCTTTCTGATAAAGATGGTAATCCATTGTGATAGAAAGGCGACCAACATGTATATTACACTTTGTGTCTTATGAAGGAAAGTAAACAATAATCCTCCTCCATAATCGCCAATTTGTACACCCCTCCTTGACAATAGAATTATGCTGGATGAAAAAGAAGAAAAAACATTTCTGTGAAAAAAACTTCATTATCTTGGCTTGCTCGCTCGCTCGCAAATCTTTTTCTCTTTCTGTATCAGAATTGCTATATCTTCACTATTTGGGGCCTGTCCACCACGAAATGAGTCCAGTGTCGCAAAAAAAATATTCCTGTTTTTAAGTATTATATGAATCTTCATTAAGTAAGCTTTAAATTAAGGGGTCACACATTAAAATTGATAAATTATATCCAGAAATATGAACAAAAACCTAATTGGACTTTATAACAATGGGATTACCCAGTTTTGAGATAATTAGGTGTAAAGTTAATGATGCGTAACATATTATAGTCTGGTCAACAACAACATAGCAACAACACACTTCCCATCATTCGATTTCAATGAAACTTTCAACAAACAAAGAAATAATAAGTCGATTTTTGGAAAAATCTTAAAATGTGGTAGGTGGGTCAATTTTCAGTACATACACACTATACATCGCTATTACTACGATTGAGCTAATGCGACACTGGACTCATTTCGTGGTGACTGGCCCCATTTGTGCTGATAGAAAGCGAGGGCAGGTGTACCAGAAATTCAAGGTTTATTTTCCCAAAACGCTACACCGTTAGTTTTAATGAAAGGACGATGACTGTGAGGGAATTTGCGCTATAATTATTTTGAAATAAAAATTCCAATGATTCAAAAAATTCGCTATCCACATCAGCTCACCCGTGTCCTACACTGTCTTTACAGTATTGAACAATACCTATACTGATG
>JAVYIG010015583.1:0-35237 GCA_035222895.1 Strongylocentrotus droebachiensis | reverse complement strand
GTGCGCATTATCAGCTTGCAATTGCGCATGCGTCATATCCCAAGCATCGATGAAACCAATCCTGCTATCCTGGAAGATAATCTTACGCATGCGCTCTTCATTGCCTCTCGCGTACCAATCACTGCAACACGCATGTTGGCCGAAAGTCGTGTGTTGTCGTGTGTTGCCGCTCTTGAATAACACCACAGCGCGTTTGTTCCTATCTAGCAATCTTCCCATGGCCGCTACTATTCCTCGCACCCTTTTCTCGTAAAACAGAGGAGGAGTAGATTCAAAATGTGCCCACACAGAAACTACGACGACAGGAGACCCAGAGCTGGCAATCTTGCCGATTCTTGTAGCAATGTATTCCAAATCTTTGTCATAAGTCCAAGTAGTTTTTCCAATAGGGTATTTGTGAAAAGCAAATAATGTTGTTATATTGTTCTTCAAATCTTTACCCGAAACGGGTCCCGTATAGCCAGTCCCCTTTTCTCCATGGAAAGACATTGATAACTTCAGCGTTTTCAGATAATACTCGTGTAGCTGACGTATAGTGGAATCTCCCAAGAAGAACAGTTGCCTATTACTGAAACATTTCTTTATTTGAGCAACATCTCTGAATCGATGAACCCGACAGGTAGGTGAGAACCAATTGCCCTGATCGTAATATCCCGCAATTTCTGGTCGCTTGCTGTTGTAGCCGCCTATTGTACACACGGGTAGATCATCAGTGGACACCAGGGCTTGTGTTGCGTTCCCTTGGATCACTCTTAGAGTCTTTACCGGACCAGTGAGCTGTGTTTTTGATCTGTAAATGTATGAGAGTGTTCGATAAAATTAGCCATTACATTACTCACAGTAAATTCGAAATTAAAGGGATAGTTGAGTTCTGTTGCAGAGGGCGCTACACAATTTTTTTTTTGAGAGAGATAATGAAAAACTGAGTGTCAAATTTGAAAGAACATAATATTTAAATGACAAAATCATCTTTGTTTGATCAAAATCGGTTCAGAGACGGCCGAAATATAACGATTTCTAATACTTGTGTACCACCACAACTATTAAATATTTTTAAAAATTTGAAAAAACCGTTAGAAAAAACGAATTAAAGCCTTTTACGTCGTATATCAGCCACAATTAGCCGGCTCATGTATTGTTACTTTTAATTAAATAATTAATTATTAACGGTCACCGTTTTTTGTTTAAGTGGAGCTGAATTAAAATGACCATATTGGCTAAATTTCACACATTTTGGGGTCTCAAATTAACTTCATAGCAATTTTAGGTTCTAAAAGGGCACTATAAATTTCATAGATAAGAATAAGAGCAATAACCATGCACTTTGAAGGCATTTGCGGTCTAAAAACAGAACTCAACTATCCCTTTAAGCTTACATCACTGATTAGCACACGTATGTAGCGTCAATCTGACTCCGGCGTTCGTATACCCAGTGAGGTGGGAGGACCTAATCAATACAATGTTTGCACGGTACATTTTCAATCAACAATCAACTTTTGTACGATGTCACCAAAGTCCTCATCTATCCTGACACAGTCCTATACGTCAGCAACTAATATTGTAAACAGGCATTGGAGTCAAAACGGTTGTTACGATAAACTTGCTTCGACCTGGCTGCGACAATAATTGCTCCGCGTGAGCAGGCGCGGATCCAGGGGGGGGGGCCGAGCGTGCCTTGGCCCCCCCCCCCGGCAAAAAAAAAAAAAAAAAAAAAAAAGGAGAGAGAGAGAAGGAAAAGAAGGGAAAGAGGAGAGAAAGGGAAAAAAAGAAGAGGGAGAAGAAAAGAAAAGAGGGAAGAAGGAGATCGGGGAGGAAGGACTTGCCTCCCCCCCCCCAATAAAAAAATAAAAGAGAAGGAAGGAAAGGGAAAGAAAAAAGATAAAGAGGAGATAAAGGGAAGGACATAATAGAAAGAAGAAAAGAAGGGGGATATCAGTTTTGCAATTTTCCCGCCAACAAGTTGTGGATCGGGGGGGGGCAAAAGACCCTAGACTCCCCCCCCCCCCCCCGTCCCCGCTAAAAAAAGAGAGAAGGAAGGAAAAGGAAAAGAGGAGAGCTAAAAGGGAACAAAAAAGAGGAAGAAAAAAAGAAAAGGGAGAAAAGAAGCGGAGATCAGTTGCGGTTAATCCCGCCAACAATGTGTGGAGCGGGTTGGGGACCAAAATTACCGTGCCCCTCCCCCCCCCCCCAGCAAACCTAAAAGAGAGATAAGGAAGGGAAGGGAAAGTGAAAGAGGAGAGAAAGGGAAAGAAAAGGGGGGCCACTGGCGCACTGATAGGGGAGGGGGGGGGGGGCTTTGGAGAAATAGAATTCAAACGTGGTTTATTTATAATTCCATAACGGTGGTTTACAAATAATACTGAAATGAGATAATTTTCCTCACTTCATGCGTTTGTTGGAAAATGACAAATTCCTAAATTTACAGCCAGGCAAGAAAATGCTTCTTGAGATGCCTACATATCAGGGCCCGCGGAACGACGGGGATCGGGATCCTCGAGCCCCCCCCCCCCCCCTCTCCCACACTTTCTTTGAAAAAGTATATTAAAGAGAAATAGAAAGAAAGAGAGCGAGAAAGAAAAAATAGTTAACTGCCAGTGTCACATTATAATGGGGTATCAAAATATGCTCATCTGACCATGATTAAAATTAATGCCTAAAATCCTAAGAGCTCTGCCCCCTGGATTCCACCTAGGGCCCTAAGGCGGGCCCTTAGATGCTCATATGACGGTCATTTAATGCCTAAAACCCCTGATTTCTGGGGGCTCTGCCCCCTGGACCCCACGCCAAATAGTGTTCTGCTAGTGTCATAAATAATAAGGTATCAAAAATGCTCTTCTGACCGTAATTAAACGCCTAAAACCCCTGAGCTTCAGGGGGCTCTGCCCCCTGGACCCAACCAAGAGCCCTTAGGCGGGGCCTCGATACTCATCTGACCGTAATTGAGTGCCTAAAACCCTTGAGCTTCCGGGACTTCGCCCCCTGAACCCCAAGCCAATTAGTGACCTGCCATTGTAACAATATTATTAGGTATCAAAATAATGCTCATCTGACCGTAATTAAATGCCTAAAACTCCTGAACTTCCGGGGCTCTGCCCCCTGGACCCCGTCTAGGGCGCTAAGGCGGACCCCTGAATGCTAATCTGACCGTAAATTAAAACCTTAAACCCCTGAGCTTCCGGGGCGGACAAGGTATCAACTTATGTTCATCTGACAGCAGGCGCGTAGCCAGGAGGGCGGTGGGATGGTCCCCCAATAAACGCCGGCCAAAAAAGAGAGGAGTGTAAAGGAAGAGGACGTAGGAAGAAAAGGGAATAGACAAAGAACATATTTGAAATTCAGACAAGAAATAAGAGTCGAGAACGGTACAACGAATCGTTTTCTATCTCTAATGAATTAATGAAACGTCAAAGCTTCCGCGCTATGCGCGGGGGAGGGCAGGGGGAACTTAATTCAGACGAGGATAATTTTCGGGAACGGTACAACAAATCGTCTTCTTTCTATAATAATTTAATGAAACGTCGAAGCTTCCGCGCTTCGCGCGGAAGGGGGGGGGGGGAAATTGATTTAGACAAGGATTAAGAGTCGAGAACGGTACGACGAATCTTCCTCTTTCTCTAATGATTTAATGAAAAGTAAAAGCTTCCGCGCTTCGCGCGGGTGGGGGAAACTTAATTATTTTCGAGAGCGGAACAACGAATCGTCTTCATTCTCTAAAAATTTAATGAAACGTCGAAGCGGGGGAAAAACTGAATTTAGACAAGGATTAAGAGTCGAGAACGGTACAACGAATCGTCTTCTTTCTTTAATGATTTAATGAAACGTAAAAGCTTTCGCGCTTCGCGTGGGAGGGGGTAAACTGAATTTAGACAAGGATTAAAAGTCATAACGGTACAACGAATCGTCTTATTTCGCTAATGATTTAATGAAACGTAAAAGCTGTATTCAGACGAGGATTATTTTCGAGAACGGTACAACGAATCGTCTTCTTTCTCTAATGATTTAATGAAACGTACAAGCTTCCGCGCTTTGCGCGGGAGGGAGGAGGGGAAAACTGAATTCAGATGAGGATTAAGAGTCGAGAACGGTATTAACGAATCGTCTTCTTTTTCTAATGATTTAATGAAACGTAAAAGCTTCCGCGCTTCGCGCGGGAGGGGAAAAACTATTTCCCGACCAGTAGACACGTACGGAAGGCGGGGGGAGGGGGTTAGGGGGTTGACCCTCCCCCCTTCGGTTTTTTATGTGTGTATTTTGGAGCAACCCCCCCCCCCCTTTTCTGTGTTTCTTTTTTTTTTTTTTTTTTTTAATTTAAAAAAGAAAAAAAAAATATGCCAATGGCTGACCTAAAAAAGGTGACCTCACCCCCCCCCCCCCCAACGGAACAAAATGTCAAATTTTCAAATTTCGAGACAAAAAAAAAAAAGTGTCCTCTTCCTTCCCCCCCCCCCCCCCCCCCCCCCCCCCCCCCCCCCCCCCGCTTATTTAGCGGCTGGCTGAGTCGTTACGATTTTGTTTGGGACCAAAAAAAAAGTGGGCCCCCCCCCCCTAAGAAATCCTGGATCCGCGCCTGCGCGTGAGTTTCCTACCCATGTAAAAAACAAACAGATGGGGACCAGATGGAATCAACTGGGATTCCAGTTAAAGGTAATACAAAGTTTTGGTATGGGGTCATGAATTCGGTTTAAATGAACACAATAGGAAGCATGCGATCCTGCAATATTCAGTGATCGTTGTCGCGGTTGAAATCGAGTCTAAAGTTATGAAATTGTAAATAACACTCTCTTTATGTTGTATAGCTCCCTCTCAAGGCCAATATATTAATTAAGCTATAAAACAATGTTTCTTGACTAAAATCTACCGATTATTTGTTCCCGTTCGGAAATTATATATCACAACTACGCATTCTGAGATTTTCATGGTCGCAGCTACCATTGTACGGCTGTAGGCGCTAATTAACGGAAATTTATCAACATTTTCCGGGAGCACCGGTACTTTTCTCGAAATACAGAAGTAGTTTAGGGGCTAAATTTCTAGTGCTTATAATACATCCACAGGGGCATCCAAATATATCAAAATTGTAAAGAATCACTATTCACCCAATTTTCAAAATTTGCCAAAACTTTGTATTACCTTTAAGTGAACTGGTTTCAATATGGAAATTGGTATAGTGGAATCTTCTGGTACTGGTGCCAGTTGGAGGCCAGTTGTCAAATGGTACTGAAAACCAGTTGATTGCCAATTGATTATTCAGTAGCGACTATCAATCAATTGATAATCAATAATCAATATTGTATGGCATCTGGCCACCAACTAAACCATATTTTTATTGACTCTTGCAATTGCCCCCATCACAAAGATCATTTTAAGTGAATTGCAGTCGAGTCTAATGTTAATTAAAGAATTTAGAGATCGTATACATATATACAAAAGTGTACACTTTTTTTCTTTACTGGTTATTAATTACATAATATCTTTATATCTATTTGTACGTCTTAAATTAGATGTAAAACATGATCAGACATATATAATATATTTGTCAATGATTGACTAATAAAATATAAATCACAAAATTGATGTGCATTAATTGTCACATTTGCTTGACAGATCATGATAATTATATTTTTGGTGGAAATATGCAAATTAAGCATGAATATGCACAAGATAAAATGAACTGGGTTTTCAACTGGTATTCTACTGATTTCAACTGGTAAATCAACTGGCAATATCATCTACAGGTTTTCAACTGGTAAATCATCTGGTAATCTTCTACTGGTTTCAACTGGTAATTCAACTGGTAATCATCTATTGGTTTTCAAATGGTAATCATCTACTGGTTTTCAAGTTGTAAATCAACTGGTAATCATCTACTGGAAACAACTGGTCTCAAATGGTCCACTCTGGTTTTATGGGTTTTAAACTGGAATAAACTGGCAGATGTACCAGTGAGGCCTATTGCTTTTAACTGGTATCAACTGGTGTAACAATTTAATACCAATATGGTTAATTGGTTTCAACTAGAATCAACTGGTTGTTTTCAGCATGCCAGTAGAGTCAATGGGTTTTAACTGGGATATACTGGTGCATGTGAAGTTTACCAGTGGTGTCAACTGGTTTCAACTGGTACCAGATCTCAGCCAATACTAAGCGCCGCGGCGGGACTCGGTTGAATCGCGGACCATGTGATCCACAGTTCAGTGACGTATCAACTAGACCACGACACCTCTACACTTCTTTTTTTTTGTTGGGGGGGGGGGGGGGGGGGTTCGGGGGAGTGGAAATTTGGTATGTGCCCCGCGCTCCTACATCCGGCAATGTAATAATTATTACATAAAGTTGGTGCAGTTTCATTACGGAGGCACAATATTACTACTTACTACTTACTCAGTTTTGATTATTCCAAAATATTAAGACTATGTTTGGGGTCTCTTAAAAGCAAATGACCCCAATTATAAAGAAAGGATACCTTATTGCCATGTACTTCCATCCCCCAAATATTAGCTATACAGTGCATATACAAAAAAAAAGTGTACCCAACTTTGGTAGCTTCTAATTCTAAAAGTTATAACCTATGTAACCTCGAATCATATTTCATGGTAAAGGGTAACTTATACCATACCATATTTATAAATGTGCTGATACGTATTACTGAGCAGCAGAAAATAATATTGTCAGCATTCTCTATTACCGAGTTTGGGCTCAAACAATGAACGTGGGTCAAAAGCAATTATTAGTCCGGGAGCCAGGGGGATCAACCTAGCTGGAAAGGAAACCAGTTTTTCATGTGCACAGATGTAATGATCGCATAGCTCCATTTAACAAATTGACCGTCTGGCATGTTCTAAGTGATGGGTGTGGCCTGGGGGATGCCCCCTCCAAAAAGCGGCCCTTTTGACGACAAAATAGTATTTTGTAAATAATATTTTAAGGAAAACTTTAACCACCATGAGTTTTGTGTCATATGAAAGAAAATTAAATGATCTACATTGTGAAACCTATTTCAACGAAATTATGATTAATTAACATCGCAAATTTAAGTAAAAACTTTTTTTGTGTGTGACTTTTTTCTCGAAATAATGAATTTTATCAAAAAAGATTTTTTTCCATATATCAAAATCGGAAAATTGCATTTTTCATAACTTTCCAGTAATTTGCTTATGTTCAACGACGATATCCTGTGCGAGGGAGAGTTTTATATATCTTTTCAATAAAAAGTTATAGCAATCCAAAGTTATTGAATTGATTCCCACAAAAGCAACATTTTTGCTCACATGACTGTGTATTAAAATGTATGCATATATGTGCATTAGTGTATTAAGGACCTGTTTGGTGTGTTTACATCGAGTTTTAGAGATAACTTTTAACTAAAACCTCTTATCACCATTACAAGATCAAACACATCATCGTAATCTACAGGGTGCAACCAAAAATTTCTTTACAACAATTGAAACTTCTTTCAGGAAGCCTAACAATAAAGGCTTTTTTTTATTCAAAGAGCATACGTAGAGACGATAAACAAATAATAATAATAATATAACGTCGTTATGCGTGAGACCGTTCACTTCTATCTCTCCCCGCCAAAATAATTCGAACAAAAGAATCAACCGAAGGGAATCATCAGTTAAACGAATTTATCATGAGTCCTTGAAAAATGAAATAATACTTGTTGTCATAGTAGTATTAAAGCCCCCCCCCCGCCCCCCCCCCTCCACTCAGTGTTATTTAGGGTACGCGTATGCATGTTCCCTCCTTTTGAAAACACCCCCTTTAGTCCGTGTGTTATAAGTCGATACGGGCCGGATTTTTGTGTACTACGAGCCGGACTTTGGTTCGTGAAAAGTACCCCTTTATCGGACATTTTGGGAACACGAATGCGGTCCCTCCGACCCCGGAGTGGGGGGGGGGGGGGGGGGGTAAAGGGCAGCAAAGGCGAACGATTTACGCTACAATTCAAAAATCTTTACGTGGATTGCTTTTTCCTCAAAATTACCATGAGATGTCAAGCTACATAGAACTATAATCGACAAAAAAAATATTGTCTTGAAATCATTCAGAAAAAATTTGAACTAGAATGAATAAATAAAATGCAAATGAATAAGACTAGATAGAATGAATAAGACACAGGTTCATTTTACCACATTAATCATTCATGCCAGTTTAAAGACCATAATTCATGACAAATTGTCAATTGTCATGATTGTACTGTAAGTTTACACCTAGAAAATTGCTAATTATTTTAAAAATCATCAATGAACAGTAAATTATTAAACATCTTATGAAAGAGCGTTATATCCCAAATCATTTGGTATCATATTTTGTGTGGTATGTGTTCACGCTTGGGTGAACAGGAGACATTGTTTGCGAGAGTGCAAAAATCGACTTGCGCCAAAGTTATGGCTACAGTATGTAATATATGTTGGGATTAAAGTGAGATAATGATTTGAATTTATCAAATAAGATGCATTGCATATTATTTTTTTCTTTTTGTTTCAATTTTGTTTGTATTGATTCCAAACAATACAAATCAAT
Source organism: Strongylocentrotus droebachiensis (assembly GCA_035222895.1). NCBI lineage: Eukaryota > Metazoa > Echinodermata > Echinoidea > Camarodonta > Strongylocentrotidae > Strongylocentrotus > Strongylocentrotus droebachiensis. The sequence continues at coordinate 26,711 of JAVYIG010015583.1, read as the reverse complement.
CTTAGAAATAAAATACACTTGTTTTTTTCAACTTGACATGAATTCAACATATTTTCATACATAGATTGTACGAGAGATGAAAACAAAAATGAAATCAATTGAAACATAAAACAAATATCCCCATCCAACCAAACACACTAGGCCTACTACATGAAGACGGCTTCATAATTATTCAGAAACTTTTGGTTTCTAAAATATACTTAATTAAAGAAAATGCAAACATCTCTTTGGATAAAAGCCAAACTTAATGTTTATACATTGTTATACTTTCTTGCTAGAAATAGGCAGATGCCGTACATGAAAAGAAAGAATGTGATAGCAAATTAAAAATCGATAATCCTTGACTAAATGCTGATAAAAATGACAATAAATGAACCGGCCACTAATGAAAATAAACTGCGCGAAACAGAATAACTAGAGAGAGAGAGTGTGTGTGTAACAATATAACGTGATATAACTTTGAGAGTATCTGTAAAGGTGACTTGTAATTGTGTCCCCCACCCCCACCCCCCCCCCCATCACCGTCGGATTGACGCCCATGGTAGTATCACTCCATTATTAATATGAGAAAACTGCTTCGAGTTACATGGCAATGTGTACATAATACTGTCTGATATCGAGAAGGCAGAAAATTAGAAAAAAAGAAAAGGAAACAGCGTGAAATAATAGCATGAATTCGTACATTAAACACAGTGTGAAAAACATCCTTATAAACACACACACACACACACGCTATATATCGAACAAGCTGTTTTTTTTTATCCATGGTCTGTTTCTACTGTTTATCTATTTTCATTGCCAACCCTCGAAAACGAATTTATTATGCATTTCACAGAGGAAGTTTGCATAGGTGAACTATATAAAAAAATCTGTACTAATACTCGTACTGATTTTTGCTATGTTCATGATGCTTGACTATGATTGAATGATATTAAGTTTGTATGCCGTGTATATTTGTTCAAACAATGTATTTGTTTTTGTATGTGTTTGTACTTCAGAACCTGAAGAAGGCCTCACAAGCCGAAAGCTCGTAATAAACTTGTAAAGTACAGCTACGTCTCACGTTCCTAGACCATTTTCTTCACGCCTAGATATATATAATATATACACAGACAGATATCCATAAAATGTCAATATGATTATTCAAATAAAATTTGAATGCCAATATTAAACTAAAAGCAGCATTATCAGCATACAAAATATGGAGAATCCTTACAGATTGCATGCTTATAAGTTAGGTACACAGACTGTTCCAGCAGGGGAATGGTGTTTACCCATTTTTCAATGCGAATTCCTTGGTATAAGTTGATTCTGAAGATGATTGCGGCGACGAATTTTTTTATAAAATACCAACGTATAACCAGAGTACCAACGTTTTATGTTTTAGGGTCCAATCATTGTTTTGTATGCATTTCAGAACCAGTATTTTTGCTGAATATGTTCGTTTGGTGTAAAAAAGAAAAAAAAAAAAAAAGTAGCTCATTATAAATCATAAAAAGAGATTTGGTTAAGGTTACGACCCACAGAAGACCACAGGGTCCCCGAAGTTGTCCCAAAGGGCCCAAAGGATCAGCTACACGAGATAATCAGTGCCCAAAACCAGATCAGCTACACTAGATAGTCAAGAGCAGCGTTTTTCAACCAGGGTGCCGCAAGGCATTGCTAGAGGTGCTGCGAATAAAATTTATCCAGTTGTTTTATCGCAAATGTCATGTTTACTACAGTAAAAAATCTTCACTCGATCACAAAATCGAAAACAGGATGATTCCTGGAAACAAGATGACGGAATATCCTCAAGTTCGGGTATCGAGGTGCCTGAACTTATAACATTTTATTTGATTTTACACTGCTGACAAAATAACAATAGAACATATCATATTTTAACTGTAATTTTTTTGCTCCCTCACAATATTTAAAGTGGAGAAATTATCGCGCAAGAGGCGTTGCCCCCCCCCCCGAAATGTGCAGGTACACGTTTGTGTATAACTACGTCAGAGTGATGGATTGAAAATCTTCTGTGATTAATTTTGGATTAGGGTGACGTGAAACTTGTTAATTCCTAAAAATAATGGTGCCGTGACTATGAAAAAAGTGTATCAAGAGCATATTACATCTCTTTTTCGGTATCAAATTACCTTGATTCATCGTAACGGGTATGTAGCTTTGATAGCCAGATATGTCTCAGGTACCCAACATCTTATTTTAAGGGCCCATCATCTGTGATTCAAGAGTGTAATACTATAATGAGATGATACTTTTTTCTAAAGACATTTGTAAGTGGGTTATACTAATGGCTGTTTTTAATTTAACCAATATCTTATCCTTTTGGGGCACCTGGGGGTGGGGGGGGGGTGGCAGTGGGAGCCAATGGATACGCATGAAAACACTTGTATTTCACTGACTAAAACATTCAAACATTATGTTATATGATGTGCTTAACCAAGTGGATAATAAACTATATATTTGACAATACTTTGTAAAAGTTATCTTAAAAGGCATAAAATGTTGATTCAAATCATTCATATTTTCTATTATCAAGGAGATTTCGTGTTCTTGACGTGGAATTTATAAAAGTCTAGAATACTCGAATTTTCGCTTTCGAATATATTATTTTAGTTGGAGGTTACAAATGGCTCTCCATAATGTTTAAGTCTAACTAAGAGTTAAGTTCGCCGTAGGATCTTTGTTAAACACCCCCTGGTCCCTGGACGAATATTCCTACATATGGAAACGTATCATCCGCTCATTTAATCTGACTTGCGTGCATAGAACAAATAAGCATTTTTCCATGAAAAAGTGAAGTTTTCTAAAATGTGCGTTTCTTTCCAGCATTGGGGCACCCAGAAGTCACTCGGGTAACATTTCATAAAGTATAATATAACAAGACCATATGGAAATTTTCTGTACTTTTGTCGGAAAAAATACATTTATCCAGCACAATGTCGTCTCTTTTTGCGTTGGAGAAGAGCAAATAGCGAGTTTCAATCACACTTTGGCCGCTCTCGCAAGCTCTCACTCGTTTCACTGTGGTCAAGCGACTTTGGGGCAAGCGGTTAATGAAAATACTAATCGTTAGCTTTCTTCTGGTATTAAACTTGTTTTGATTGAAATGTATAATTTTGTCGGAATAAAGGAAACAAAAAGGCTTGACCAACAAATAGCGTCTGAATTGACCTTTTGACCTTGAATTCCCTGTTGCAAGCGCACTAAAGACGTCATCTTCGATAAATCGGTGTCTTTTAGCGTAAAATGCTACACTTTCACAATGTTTATACATCTTTTTTAATTATTAGTAAGATATAACATATTTTGTCTGATATCACTGACGGTTTTGGGTTTTATTTAACGAGTAATTTTTAAATAAGAGCCATTTTACTGTTTTATTTTACTGGATCGTACCAGTCGCAGGGTAGAAAGATGCATTTTCCAACCGCGCCACATTTAATTTACGTTCCGACATTCTGTTAAATGGGTTCGTGTTGTAAAGAATCCACTGCTTTCTGATCCACCAAACGTCCACATGCGGAGTCGTTTATCAACTAAATTATTCAAATTTATGGATGCTTCCTTCCCAGGTGTTTGTGTTAATTGTTGAAGCATTTCATTCACCTGCTATCATTCTTTGTACTCCAATAAATTGCCAGAACGCTAATTACATTTTGGTTTTATAGTTTCATCGGAGTCGTTTATCAACTAAATTATTCAATTTTATGAATGCTTCCTCCCCAGGTGTTTGTGGTGTTTATGCATTTCATTCACCTGTTATTATTCTTTGTACTCCAATTGTTAGAATACAAAATGCATTTTGGTTTTATAGTTTCATGCAAATATAAGTAAGTCAATAAAAGAGTATGTTCTGCACAATGAAAACAATGTGTGTCCCTATTGTACAATGTAATGTGTCCCCTCATTTTGTAATAGTTAATTTACCCATTCTACCTGCCCGATGAAGCCAGTGCATGGCCTGTGACCCCTGAGCACTCAACACCGTGTGGGAGTCAGTTTGTGGTCAACTTCTTTTATGAGACACTATACAAGCAAACGTTTCCATATGAAACCTTGACGTGGATGTGGTAGTTGTATCGGAGTTGTATGCTTATAAAAGAATGTAGGTATCCCAAGACGAAAATCCAATTGAAACCAATTGAACACCAATTGATTTCAATTGGTTTCAATTGGTTTCAATTGGTTCCAATTGGTCTCAATAGGTTTTAACAGGTTTCAATGGGACTTTAATAGGACTTCAGATGGTTTCAATTGGTCCAGATTGGCCCCATTGGACAAATTGGCCCCATTGGCCTAGGCCCCATTAGACTTTAATGGGTCCACAATTGGTTTCAATTGGTCCAGATTGGCCCCATTGGACAAATTGGACCCATTGGCCCCATTGGCCTAGGCCCCATTAGACTTTAATGGACCCCTAATTGGTTTCAATTGGACCAATTGGTCCAATTGAAATTCCATTAAAGTCTAATAGGGCCAATTGAAATCAATAGAAACCAATAGGACCAATGCTAAATAGAAACCAACTGGACCAATAGAAACCATTAGGACTAATAAGACCAATAAAAAACAATAGGACCAATAGGACCAATAGAAACCAACAGAAACCAATAGAAACCAACAAATCTAGGCATCTCAAGAATATTCATTATCACTTTACACGTGTCACAGAAAAATAAATTTATCATGATTTGTTAAGCAAATTATGACAATGCACATCAATTTTGTGATTTCTATTTTCCTTCGGCAATTATTAACCAATAGATTATTTTGTCTGATCATGTTACAATTACATTCACGTTTTAGCAATAGATATATTGATTATATGAATACTAACCAAGAAACAACATGCATATTTAGTATATATATGTGTACGAGCCTGTGTTACTGTAAATATAACTCTTGAATTCACTTCAAATGATCTATGTGATGAAGTTAATGCAAATGATATTGGAATATACCTAATTGGTGGACAGTTGCCAATATCGATTATGAAGTATCAGTAATTTATCACTGGTTTTTCTAACTGGATCGATTTACCAATTGAATCCCCCATTGAATGCCCCCATTGAATCCCAATTCAATACCAATTGGCAATTTGGAGTACTTGGATAGTGAAACAATGGGTACCCATTGAAACCAATTGGCAATTGGTCCCCATTGGAACCAATTGGCAATTGGCCCCCATTGCCAATTGGTTTCAATGGGTACCCATTGTTTCACTTTCCATTTACTCCAAATTGCCAATTGGGATTCAGTGGGGACATTCAATGGGGATTCAATTGGATTTTCGTCTTGGGTAGTGGACACTCGGGACGACTAGTGACAAAACAAACACGACTAAGGCTATATATGTATTTGGGACAAGTCAATATACTAGGACACCTATTCTTTTTATAATTTTAAAAGTTGTTGTTTTATTTTATTTGTTTCGTAAACTTGTGGCTATTATCTTTCTCGGTTGTCGCGTATTTCTTTTATGTCAATGTAAACTACCGTAATTCAAACATCATTGCCGTATGGACAAAATTATAGAATGCTAAAATCACACCTCTCTTGTAAATGAGTCTTTCGCGAGCTTATTATTACCTCAAACAAAGTTTTTGTTGTTTTATTATTTGTTTCGTAAACTTGTGGCTAGTATCTTTCTCAGTTGAAAGCCTTAAAGGTCTGCAGTGTCGCGCATTTCTTTTATGTCAATGTAAACTACCGTAATTCAAACATGTTTGCCGTATGGACATTAATGTAGAATGCTAAAATCACACCTCTCTTGTAAATGACAAGGCCCTTAATTTGTACAGTCTTTCGCGAGCTTTCTCAGGTGCAAGCCTTAAACGTTTGCAGTGTCGCGCATTTATTTTATGTCAATGTAAACTACCGTAATTCAAACATGTTTGCCGTATGGACAAATGCAGAATGCTAAAATCACACCTCTCTTGAAAATGACAAGGCCCTTCGTACAGTCTTTCGCGGGCTTATTATTACCTTAATCAAAGTTGACTGTACAGCATAATAATAGTAATATCCTGGATGAGATATTTATCATTTTCTCAATTTTCTATCGAGACTACAAACAACTTTTCAGAAGGCAATTATGATAAGCAAAACTCCATTTCCAAGGTACCTGCATCGGATCCGACAGCTGCAAAATAATTCGGAAAGAAGTTTGCGCATTTGCCAATTTCATTTGTAAAAAATAAACAACATATTGCCAAATGTTGCAATACAGAGGTGGATCAAGATTTTTTGTCCAAGGGGGGTCTAGCGGCGGAGCCCCCGGACGCTGTCGAGTTTTAGCAATTCGACAATTTTCTTTCCCTTTTATCTCTTTTGTTCTTCTCTCTTTCTTTCTCCCTTTTGTCCCTCGCTCTCCGTCTCTCTTTCCCCCCTTTTTAGGTCGCAAAGGGGGAGGGGGACGACCGATTCCACCCCCTTCCCCGATACACAACTACAATAGCAGCTGTTATCTCTACAGTTTTGTTACACAATAGGCTTCCAAAAACTCACAGAAAATGATTGTTAATTGTTGAAAATAGTATTTTGACAATGAAATGGTGATCATGCAGGATTTTACAGTATGTTAAATAAAGGAAATAGTTGAATTATCATAGCTCATCTGTCAACATTTCAAGCATTATCGTTTTTAGCTGTCGTTTAATAAGGAGATAGATGGGGTCGCAGCTGTTAATTTCAGTTTCTCCTCGTGAAGCAATTGCCCATGTATTATAACACACTGATTAAAACATTATAGATATCATAAACTTTAATAAACTTGTGTTGACAAATGCACCCAGTCACCAGACCCACATGTTTCATGTATTTGTCCAGTGTCCACGTAAGTTGTGATCGAATACACTACATCATAATCACGTCAAATTGTTTGTTTTATACGTCAAAGTACTAGTTGTCCATCGACGTACACAAAACGTATGTCATTGTTCTGTACTCTATTATAATGAACTACCTTTTTTCATCACAGCCAACTTTGCATTAGAGCGATCTCCACCCTGAGAATAAACGTATGAATGTGAATGGTTGAGGATAACAATTTCTTTGAACATAGATTCCTTGCCTCCTTCGCCTTATGGCTGTGTCGGGATACACATTTGCCCTGTACTAAAAAACTTCAAAAATCTGTATTCTTTTTCAAGAAAATGTTCAATCATACATTCACCCTAAAATATAGGACCCCTGATGAAGCAAATTTATTCCGTCATAAATAACTAATAAAACGAACATTTATGAAATTTTCTGTACAAGAGCAACTTAGAAAAGAGATCGCATGATACGTCATGAAGTTGCCAATTTGTGTTTCACTGATGACAACTTCAAAACTTCACAACTTTCCTATTTCAAATTTAATTTAGCTCAAAATATCATCAACTTGTTTCTCTGTTTTCATCTTTTATTACAGACTTGTTACCAGAATGGACTCCCCCATGAACAGGGGGGTAATTTGCCGGGGTCGATTGTCCTGGAACCATTCAAACCAATCGCGATTAATATCAATCGCAAGAAGATCGGTAATAATATTAAAAACGGGGTCCTGGGCCCCGTTTCACAAAATTACTTACCATTGATGATACATTTGCCATCAATGGTAACCAGTGGCGGATCCAGAGGGCCCGCGGGCCCGAGCCCCCTCCCCTGGGGCCAAAAGCGTGTAAAAACACGTTAATTTGACCTTTTCTTTTAGATGGGCCCCCTCCCCTGGCGCTCAAGGGGGGGGGGGAGGGTGCGATTTTTCATTTTTTCTATGATTAGGTTCCTTAACATGTTCAAAGTTGAGCTATAAATGAAATGGAATATCTTACACTTTAAATGCTTCTCTTTCCGTCGCATTCGTCACTTGTATAGCTTGCTGTTCACATTTCTTTCCGTCAATCCTGTGTTTCTTCCAGTCACTACAACCGAAGCCAACTGGCTTCTCACAAAACCATGGGGAACCAGTCGTTTCATCGGTAAAGTCACAAAATTCATTCTCCTTCTGTCCGAAAAAAAGAAAAAAGGATTTAACCATGGATGGTGGATGGCCGGTGCATCCCCTCCCCCCCCCCCCCTATCTCCTTAAAACGCTGCAGAGGGATCGTGGACCTTATGGGGGTTAAATGATTAAACCCCCCCCTCTTTTCTGGCAATCTTGGATTGGTTGTTTGGCCTTTGCAGACTGTAGCGCCGTTTCCATGCAGCATAGAGTGGGACCGGCAAACGCCCCAACGAATTTACAGAACCAGGGGAATAATCAATAATTACTGTGGGTCGATCTACTTTCTTAAAGGATGATGGATGAACATAAAGAAGAAGAGTCTCATAAACGAAAAAAGTAAGTATGAAAGCCAAACATTGTCATTTAGCCAAGAAATCTTTGTTTGAGGTGACCAATTTGCAACTCTAAATTTTGTCTGCTGTGCAACTCTTATATCCGGGACTTGTGTGACGTAAGAGGGAAGACCCGCCGCTAATAATGTACTATGTCCATGTACGTATGTTTTGCGCCTTTAATCTGTTTTCTGATAGATAAAAACATGCAACGAATATAATTTTTTTTTTTTTTTTTTTTGGGGGGGGGGGGGGGGGGGGGGTAAGAGGACACTTTTTTTTTTTTTTTTTTGGTCACGATTTTTTTTTAATTTTACATTTTGCTCCGTTAGAGAGGGGGTGGGGGGGGGGGGGGTAAGGTCTCTTTTTTAGGTCAGCCATTGGCATATTTTTTTTATAATTATTATTTTTTATATATATTTTTTTTTGGGGGGGAGGGGGGGGGGGGGGGGGTAAGAGGACACTTTTTTTTTTTTTTTTGGTCACGATTATTTTTTAATTTTACATTTTGCTCCGTTAGGGAGGGGGTGGGGGGATGGTAAGGTCACTTTTTTAGGTCAGCCATTGGCATATTTTTTTAATAATTATTCTTATTTTTTATATATATTTTTTTTGGCCGGGGGGGGGGAGGGGGCACGTCCCTGTTTTTCGGTACATTTTGTGCGAATTTAGGGCTGATTTTAACATATTTTTTTGGCCGAGGGGCTCGTGCCCCCTGTGCCCCCCCCCCCTGGATCTGCCACTGGCACTATAAGACTACCATAGGCCATGTACTATTGCTTCTCCTTATATTGACACAACCAGTAGGTAGCTGGGCTAGGCTTCTCTCAAGGCACAATTATTTTTTGATAAAGTGTCAAATTAGGGTCTGTGCTTGCAGACTACTTCGAGTCACTCGTGGAGGCTTGTTTTAATGATTGTTTTTAATTGTCAGTGGTGTTTTCAAGACATTAATTGAATCTTGTTTATGAAGTGTTAAACTGGCATAATATTCTAGATTTGTTAGATTTCATTGATTAATGTTTTTCTTCTCCATCCTCTCCCGGTCTGGGAAGGACTGTCTGTTTATTATTTTCTCGACACGGAATAGATAAACATGTTAATTGACATTACTAGAAAAAGTACATTTTACTTGAACGTCGCTTGCTTTATATTAGTACCATCAGAATGTTCCCCCCCAAAAAAGAAGAAAGAAAAAAAAGAAACAGGACTTACCATAGGTCTTCTTAGTTGAATATTGCAAAAACCTTCCTTTGGGGTTTTGTTTTCGGACTCGAATGCGCCAAAGTACACTATTCTTGGCTGGTTTTCATTGCGTATACGATCCAAAACATATGTAGCTTCACTTGAATAAATCAAAGATACAGATATACTGATAACGCCTGTCCATTTAAGTGTAAAATAGGCATTATATGTTCCATTCCCATTATCAACAATTTCACCGTCAGTTGACGAACTAGCGGAGTAAGTTGAATTTGTGGTGAAAATCTTTGCTCGAAATAAGTCACCGCCATATTGTTTGGACTCGTTACGTCCATTTCGTGCGTATATATGCAACTCGAGTTCGTCACATATGAAGTAAGTTTCCTTGGGATTTATCAGCTCGAATGTTGTGAGAGTGTTGTTGGTAATGTCCATGTGGTTTGTCCAGTTTATTGGATGAACTGAGGGATAAGCGAAGTGAGGAAACTTGCGAGCTGTTCTGCCTGGACATGAAGAATGTTGGTTGCTCTGATCCGAGAATGACCGCATGAGAGGTACCGGAGCAGGCTGAACCTTAAACTGATTCGCCTATGAGTGATAAAGAGGAACAGCCTAATTATAACAAGCCATGCAATGTAATAACCCGTTATACAGTGTGAGTCAAAAAAAACTTTACACCTAGAAAAATGCTAATAATTTTAAGAATCATTTATGAAAAGTAAATTATTATACACCATATGAAAGAGTGTTTCATCCCAAATCGTTTGGTACCATTTTGGATGGTATGTGTTCACGCTTGGATAAATAGGAGGCATTGTTTGCGAGAGTGCAAAAATCGACTTGCGCCAAATAATGCGATGTTTGAATAAAACAATTAGGATTTCGGTATTAATTCGGTCTTTGCAGATCCAAATAACATCCCTACCAAAATTAATCATGTCACACATATCAAAACACACACAGAGTCACACTCAATAAGTCACACAAACACACGCACACACTCGCACATACACACACACACACATACACGTTCACGGTGTAAAACGGGGAACATGTGGTGAACCATACAAACCGATGACTCTTTTTCTTAAAGGATATACGACAAAATAAAGATGTTTTCAGATCACAATTAATGTTATAAGTATTTTATTTGGTCGTTGGGACTTCTATTTTAAACTTTGAAAAAATCGAGGACCTCTCATACTTTCATTTAAACTAAGGACACATATGACTTCAGGTACTCCTTATTATTTTCTTTGGGGACCGAGGACACACCCACTTATAAAAGATTTCCCCCTGGAAATCGAGGACACATACTGTATATAGCTTTTTATGAGCTGACTATTCTTTTTCCACTGAAACCGAGGACAAACACATTCTGTATAACATATTAATTGAGACAAGGACACCACACTGTATAATATTCCCCCATGAGGACCGAGGACAAATTTCTGTACTAAAATACCAAGTAAACCGAGGACACATACCTCATAAATTCCGCTAGGAACTGAGGACCTACATTGTATGGTGTATAAGCCTTGGTAAGGAACCGAGGACACATGCTTTACTAACTTCTTCAGTGAACCGAGGACACATACCTCATAAATTCTGCTGGGAACCGAGGACCTTTGCTGTATCAGCTTTGCTAAGGAACCGAGGATACATACTGTTACAATGTCCTAGTACCGAGGACACATAATTTATTGAAATCCGTAGGAAACGAGGACACTATATGTATTTTTGTATATGTCTTGTATTACCTTTCCTTAGAAACTGAGGACACATACTGTAGGCCTATTTTAATATTCCTTGGGAACCGAGGACAATTACTTATCAATTTTCAAAGGGCTCTGAAAACATATATTTTGATGATTTTCCTAGTGACATACAGTACTTTTATGTCCAAAGGTAACCGACGAGAGGTATTGTATTAATTTGCCATTGGAAGCAAGGGTTTCTAATTAAGCCAGGTCAATGAGGTCATATGATAAAATGTGATGCTAACTTTAAAACAAAATTTCCTAAGACATCTGAAAATGTTGACCCATAAAATAATTCAGGTATACATATTTGAATGAATATGAAAACAATGAGCACGTTAAAGTAACTGTCGCCACTGATTTTCATTGTGCATTTGTGTTAAATAAAGAAGAAATAATTATTGTTTTGTCTTGTTTCTTTCTCTCTTCTCAGTACTTTTATGTCCAAAGATAACCGACGAGAGGTATTGTATTAATTTTCCATTGGAAGCAAGGGTTTCTAATTAAGCCAGGTCAATGAGGTCATATGATAAAATGTGATGCTAACTTTAAAACAAAATTTCCTAAGACATCTGAAAATGTTGACCCATAAAATAATTCAGGTATACATATTTGAATGAATATGAAAACAATGAGCACGTTAAAGTAACTGTCGCCACTGATTTTCATTGTGCATTTGTGTTAAATAAAGAAGAAATAATTATTGTTTTGTCTTGTTTCTTTCTCTCTTCTCAGTACTTTTATGTCCAAAGATAACCGACGAGAGGTATTGTATTAATTTGCCATTGGAAGCAAGGGTTTCTAATTAAGCCAGGTCAATGAGGTCATATGATAAAATGTGATGCTAACTTTAAAACAAAATTTCCTAAGACATCTGAAAATGTTGACCCATAAAATAATTCAGGTATACATATTTGAATGAATATGAAAACAATGAGCACGTTAAAGTAACTGTCGCCACTGATTTTCATTGTGCATTTGTGTTAAATAAAGAAGAAATAATTATTGTTTTGTCTTGTTTCTTTCTCTCTTCTCAGTACTTTTATGTCCAAAGATAACCGACGAGAGGTATTGTATTAATTTGCCATTGGAAGCAAGGGTTTCTAATTAAGACAGGTCAATGAGGTCATATGATAAAATGTGATGCTAACTTTAAAACAAAATTTCCTAAGACATCTGAAAATGTTGACCCATAAAATAATTCAGGTATACATATTTGAATGAATATGAAAACAATGAGCACGTTAATCTAACTGTCGCCACTGATTTTCATTGTGCATTTGTGTTAAATAAAGAAGAAATAACTATTGTTTTGTCTTGTTTCTTTGTTTCTTCTATATCACTACATGCACATATTAAAAATTGAGGTATTTACTACTCACTCATCATCTCAACACTCTCATGACAATTTATCCAAGATGTCAGACTTCATATATTACAAGCCAGTGCTACAATTCATTCAAAGTCGTGCAGTACTGGTGTAGGCCCTTACAAGATTTGTTTTAAGGGGGGGGGGGGATTCCCTCTTATTGTACCCTGGCATAATGGCAAGGTGAAGACCCCCCCCCCCCCTTTTTTTTTGCGTGATTGTCTAATCGGCCTGGTTAATGGTTCTACAGTTATAATAGTTCCGACGACACAGCCTTAGAAAACAGTGTAAAACATTAGTTATACAGTATTTTACGTTTCTTTATAACAATGAAACAACCATTTAATCAGAAAAAGTTAAACACAATGGAACACTTAAAAGGGTAACAAAATGGTATTGGTAACACAATTCACAGGATTATCATGGTCCTACAGTAATTGCCCTCATACTACCAATCAATTGAAACCCCAAATCCATCTTTATCAACGATAATAAATCATACCTGCGGAATGTAAACTACAAAACGAACAAGGTTCTGGAAAACTTGGTATTTGGTCATGAATAGAAAAGACGGCTTCATCTCTGTTTATCATGTCAGAATGCTGCTTCAATGTTACACGATCTTCAGGTACATGTATAACATTCTCATGCAACGACATTAAGATGAGCCCCTCAGATACAATCAAACAATTATACATAAGAGGTACCAGATTAAGACACTTTTAAAACAAACAAAACTTGTAAAATATTTTAAATCCCAAAGAAGATCGAACGATCTTCAGGTCCATGTATAACAATTTTCATGTAACGACATTAAGATAAGCCCTTCACATACAATCACACAATTATACATAACAGGCAACAGATAAAGGCTGTTTCAAAACAAACAAGACTTGTAAAATCTTTTAAATCCCAAAGAAGATCGTTTGATCTTCAAGTACATTAATAACATTCTCATGTAACGACATTAAGATACAGCCAATGTAAGCCTTTCAGATGCAATCATATAATTATACATAAGAGGTAACAATTCAAGGCTATTTTAAAACAAACAAAACTTGTAAAATCTTTGAAATGCCAAAGAAGTTTTTGAATGTAAAAGTAATAGCTTAACAGTTGAATACACAAACTACATGTGTACTAATAATATGCATATATAATAGCGCATAATATAAAAGGTCGTTATTAGCTTTACATATAGATACAAAAAAACATACAAAAGATGCAAGAAATATTAAAATTATTAAAACAAGGAAAACTTATCAAACAAAAATTATAAACAGCCTCTACGCACTTTTCAAAGCAAACTGAATCAAAAACAAAAAACGAAACATATTCTTCAATTTGATAAAAGAAATAAGATTACTGTAAGAACAGAAGAGTAATAGAATTATGATATGGGATATATAACAAATGTCATAGCTGAAATTATATTGAATAATTAAATAATAACATTTACTGAAAAACGTTTATTTTAGAAGATTTTTGAGTAATAAGAGAGAACCGGCATCACGGCTGTACTGTAGGAGACTGTTCCAAAGGGAAATGGCCATTACAGTGAATATGCAGTTACCATAGTACTTAGTATGGGATTTCGGGATTTCGGGAGTTGAAGACGATTGCGCTGTTGGGATATCAAGGCAAGTGGAAAGGTTTCGTATAAGGGTGCATTAGATCCTGAATATAGGAAGGAGCCTGTTCTCTCAAAGCCTTACAGGTGAGTAGGAAAATTAAAAAACAAGCAACGTCATAAAAGAATATTTCCTAGGATTGTTATTGCAACCATGTGAATAATATTCAAGGCAAGTGACCATGTGGTATGTTTAGGCTATTTATCTTTATCATTATACATGTACTGTACAATTATGATATAAACTTGATGCTCCATTCTTCTAAATTTTGGTGTAAGCGGCATTTGATTTGAGTCATTGGCTTTGAAGAGAAAATACATATATATATATATATATATATATCTATGATATATATATTAAATGTTTACTAAGTCAACAAACTCATGCTGCATTGATAGAATTCCCTTGAAAGCAACCATTCTTTGACTTGTACAACATAATCGCTTATTTTCTACATAACTACCTAATCAAACAAGTAACTTTTAAAAACAAAAATTTAGAAAATAATCTGTACAACTGTAACAATTATTAGAGTTTCATTTGTAGATAAGGTATCATAAACTTCTTAAGGGTTTGTTTTTGTTTGTTCTTGTTGTGAGGGAGGGGAACTGGTACAAATAACTGCATCCAGTGAAAGATAAGAAGAAAGGAAGTCATTTGCAAAACAGAGAGATTCTTTCAAAAGGTTCTGAGTGAGTACATTCAATTCCAGTTTTAAAAAGGGCAACAAAATACTTGTAAGACAATCGAATTATTATCCCAATGCTTTATGAGACCTACAAGGAATTGTCTCTATAAACAATGCCATCAACATTTGTTTAATTATGTATGTACTACTGTAGAAGTGTACTAATGAAATACACTGTACAAGAAATGCTCGCTTCTACCTGACAAGGTGAGATAAATGTCACTTTCTGGGAGTTCAATTATTATATGAACATGTAACAAATAATGAATATCACAAATTGTATTACTTTGCATATTTAAGAAGAGTTTTCTTATTATTTCGCATATAATCTTTGATGTTGCGCCATGTACGGGCATTAAGTACAGGATACTTGCTCTTCAATTCTTCGATTTCGAACTTTCCTGGTAGGCGAAGTGCTAGGACACAACTCAAGGTTCTTATAGCTCTGATCTCAACTTCATTCCACTTGCGCTTTGATGTAAGGGAGGTAATTCGTTTTGTGCAGGATGAAACGGCATCTGAATGAAACAGATAAAAAAGAAACAGAAATGGTAGTTAAAAATTGGACATTAATTAGCTGATTTTTAAACTGAAATTAGCTTAAAGGCGAAATATATGGAATTTTAGTGTGCACGATTTTTTTAAAAATTTCACCTGAAGCACACTTAACCAATCTCAGGCTAAAGGCCTTGCACAAGATAATGATAGTTAATATATGTGATTACATGATATTTGACACGTTCCTCTCCCATATTTGATGCGTTTTCTAGGTTCTCTACTGATTTTATTTGTCTTTTTAAAATTAAAAAAAGCAAAAAAAGCTAACAATAGTTTAAAAGCACTAGACGTGTAGACAAAAAACAGCTAACACAAGAAGCTTTTGGTGGGAAAACATATGTGTATACCGTCTTTGAAAGAGTTCTGAGTGGAGAATGCTGTAGAATTAACAATGATAAAATATGCTCTTTTAGCTCACCTGGGCAGCAAGCCCAAAATGCCCCCATTAGTCTGATACAATTGTTTGCAAACTTTGACGACCTTGGAAAATAACGTAATGGTGTTTTACTTCTTTAAAATGGGAAATCAACTCACGAGATTTTTGACGTTTGGGTTTATTTCGTTTCACTGCAAGTTGCCTCGTCTGATGCCTCTGTGTAGTTTCTCCAATGAAGTCTGCAAAAAAAACATTTCATTCAATGGTGTGATTAAAGAAAGCACAAAATTATCAATCCATGTATGTAGTTAGGAGAAAATTAAACCTAAAATCATAAATGCTCTCAAAGTAAATGCAAGAAGTTTACAATGAGAGTGAAACCCAGAAGTTATTCTATATTGATTTGCTATTCGATTTTTTTTTCTTGTTCATTGCTGTAGAAGTATCAAATTGGCAACACTTTTCATGACAATTTCGTGAGAAAAATGTGTATATACTTTTAAAATAGGCCTACAACAAGACAAGATTAATATACAGACATCAAGACAGATTTTAAATATATCTAGTTAACAATTATGCACAAGACACATGGAGGGTTAACTGTTGACCTGTTTCAGGAGAAATGGAAGTCAGCCAATGAAACTCCTACAAATGTTTCAGACTGTATTGGTTAAATGTCAAATACATGTACATTTAAATGTATAACGTAGCAAATGAATCAACTTTGGTGACTAAAGTAACCTCAGTGACACCACCATTTAGAGAGGCATAATTGAAATAAAAAAGAAGGCATTGTAATTGTTGACATCTGATCCATAACATTAACAAAAACAGCAGCATACATGTTCACCTACCAACATCATCAGAGCTGGAGGCAGCCTCATCATTATCAGAGCTGGAAGTGGCCTCATCATCAACAGTAGCTGATACACCAACAGCTGCCCCAGGGTCATTGCTCTCTTTGATGAACACATCCAAGGCTTCTAGCGATTTTCCCCTTTGTGCTGCAAGTTTGTCCCTTTCCATGAGGAGAAAGATCCTGGACAACAAGGTAACCTGCATTACTGGGTCTGGTAGTTGGTTATATTCTTTGTGCACTGTTATATTGTACCCCATGAAACCTGCAAGAAGGTCAACCTGATCTGGTCTCAGAGCCAAAAGCTGTGCTGCAGTAGCGACCTGTTTCCTCAACACTTTTGAGCAGGGGGAATGTGGGTTCTTCAGCCCAGCTTCGGTAGATATTTTCCTCATACAGTCTGATCCTCTGATGTGTCCATTACTCTGGTAATTTGCCCTAGCAAACACATACTCATTGGTTTCTGTTACAAGTTTTTCTCTGGCTACAATGTGGATTTCCAATCTCTCCTTCAATGTTGGTGTGAGCAAGATAGGCACATGCCTCCCTTCTTTCCCTGTCACTTCCACAACATCCATCATTCTACATAGGCTTTGTTCCATCTTTGAGAGATGTTCGTACTCCTCGTACTGTCTCTGTTCCGTGGCCTTACAGCTTCGCCTGTACTCTGCTATTTTCATCTTTGAGACTTGTCCGGCCCTTCTGCGGTTGAACATCATAAGCTCACAAAGAAGAACCTCATTCAAATTGTCCCAGGCTTTGTTACTAATGGTCTCATCTTGGCACATCTTTAGTGTGTTTATTTGCTCACTTCCTTTGGCTTCTAGGTAGTTCCTCATTTTCACAATATCCTCATTTGTGGGCAGAACCTCTCGGTCGATCTTCTTCGCTTCATGAAGTGTGCGTAGGGCATGTTTTGATACAAAAACATTCCAGTTGGAATCGCACAGGAACAGGAAGTCAACAGCTTCGCTGACACCAGATTTGTCTCCTCCCTCAAGGGCGACGCTTTTCAAGATGACTGCCAATTTCTTCAATGAATGCCCAAGTTTGCGGGCCAAAGATGGAACTTTGTAGAAATGTGTCTTTTCATCAAACTCAGCAACACCATGCACTGCTTTGCAAACTTCCTGGAACTTGCTGGGACAGATGAAATCTTGAAGAGATGCATTCGGTTTGCCAACTTGCTTTCTAAGCTGCAATAAGAGCCTCCCTAATCCTCGTAAGTTTGCACGGATGTAATTGTGCTGGTCCTTCAAGACCTTGTCACGGCCAACGTTCATGTACTCTCGCTTTGCAAATTCCTGGAGCAGTTGGTCACTTTTGCAAACTTGAAACACTTGGTCCCTCTTCATGTCATTGAATAATTCATTCACAGCCTGACTTATTCCGTTTGGGGGTGCCTTCAAGAGATCACTATGTCGCAAAATTCCGTTCCTCTTCCCTTCTACCTTGACCGGCTTTTCTTGACACTCATGCCTCCATAGATCTCGGCGAAGGTAGTATCCAAAACAATATGGGCAGGGGCCGTATTTGTCAGGATCTGCATGTTTTGATGAACGATATACAACTATGAGACTGCCACTCCTTTTTCTGAACACTTCACAATTGTGACGATGATTTCCCATATTACGAAGCCTCTTGAGATGTTGCTGTCTAGCTGTTCCTGTGAGTGACATAAATTTAGCGACTTCAGTCTCTTCTGCATGCTTATTCTCCAAGTGTCTTGCAAGTTCGGAGAAGAGGCCATAACAGTAGTAACAACATTGCTTTTTACTTTTATGCCCTGCATTCAAATTTGTCATTACTGTTATATCATGTGACTTAGCCCTATCAAATAAAGTATTAGTAGATGTTACATCATCACTTGATGTTGGTATGTTCTCTCTTGTGTCATAATCCTTTGTTTTTGTTACAGTTTGAGACACATCACCCCTTGAAATCACTGGTGTCTTCTTTTCTGAGTAGGTGGAACCAACTGGATTTCTACGCAAATGGTTGGAAAGTAGCAAATGCTCACTGTCACTCCCAGACTCACTGTCGGACTGAGGTGCATACTCACTGTCACTGTCTGTCTCGCTGTCTGTCTCACTGTCTGTCTCACTGTCTGTCTTGCTGTCTGTTTCGCTGTCGGACTGAGGTGTATAATCACTGCTACTGTCTGTCTCATTGTTTGACAGAGGTGCATACTCGCTGTCACTGTTGCTACCAATGCTACGGAGAGATAATGCATGGAAGTCCCCTGGAATCGGAATGGGACTGCCAAGAGTGACATAGTTATTAGGTACCCAAACTGAGGAAGACTCGACCCCATCATATCCATCGCATACGTTATCAGCATCATCCTTGACTGCCATGCCGTCTGTAGATGACTGAACAATATCGCCCATAACAATCATGCCCTCTGCAAATGTCTCAACGGCATCTTCAATACTGGTTATGACCTCTGTAGACAGCTCAACAGCATCCCCCTTGGCCAGCATGTCCTCTGTAGACCGCTCAGCAGCACCGCCCTTGACCGTTATGACCTCTGTAAACTGCTCAACAGCATCGCCTGTGACCAACATGACCTCTGTAGACCGCTTAACAGCATTACCCTTTACCGTCATGACCTCTGTATACTGATCGACAGCATCGCCTTTGGCCAGCATGCCTTGTGCGGACAGACCAGCAGAATTTTTTTTGGCCATCTTGCCTTCTTTAGGAGACTCAGTAGGATCAGCTCTAACCTAAATATAACAAGGAGTAGGAAAACAAGACAACAACAAAATCTAATTTAATTAGACGTTTCATCTAAACAGGTAGATGTTTTCACATATGACAGGTGAACATATTATCTGCATACTTAATACATGAAATATCTTTAAAACACACAAATAACCCCATTATTTATGATTGTTAAGCAGTCCACAGATAATAATTAGGCTCTAGCTGCCTCGACCCAAGATAGTATCACCTTTATCCATCTGAGATTTATTTAGGTGACCAACACATGCATGTGGAAATAATAATTAAAATCCCCAACAGATTAGATCTTGAGCTTAGAATACTTGTGGTATTGTGAAAATTGTAGCAATGAAGTTCAGACATTTATATTGTATAGATACATACATTTGCTCGAAGCTTAGACCCGTGCTATTTCGTTTTGTTTATCTATCGGACTAGTTCCATTATTACTAGACAACCTTACGTGAAACTTCACCCCAGGAAATGAATTTTTTATTCTGAGAGATTTATTATATTCTTGCCCATTAATCTACAAGGATCCCTACCAAAGTGTATAAGAGAGGCAAAAAGTAAGAATAATGTACAGTTTTTCAGCATGACATGGGCATCGCTATTTTCTTGATAACGTGATATACCATGTGAAGTCATTTATCAATTAAATGTATTCAAATTTATAAATGCTTTCTTCCCAGGTGTGTGTGGTGAGAAAGCATTTCATTCACCTGCTATTATCCTTTGTGCTTCAATTGCCAGAACGCAAATTGCATAAATAAGTTTGTGCTCTTCCGGGGTAAAGGTTTCTCATAAATGAAATAGATTTGTCAACTGCCATATTTTAGTATTTTAAAATGAACTACACATGTAGTTACAATTGTTCCCCTGTAATATATTCTCTTCTCAGCTATGATTTTCCTCATTGAAAAGAAAAGGTTTTGTTCATGATTTAAAAAGTCTTTCAAACTAAAGCTTGGTGAATGAAACATGTACAACTTCACCTGGTACGTCAAATTTTCAAGAAAATGACTGCTCCCATGTCATTCTAAAAGGCATCACGTCATGCCAAGAATATCTCCATTTACATATATCTTTTGTACAATTTTGTAAGGAATATTGTACATCAAAGGGCAGGAATACATCTCATCAATTATTCAGAATACTTACACTTATTATTCAAGTTGGGGGAGGTTTCTTTTAACTGCTGGCAGTTGAACATTATTCATCCGCCTTACATTTAGAGTTTCCCATCTTTTCCTTTTGCACATTATTTTGCTTTATCTATAAAGGACAATTCACTGACCAAGGATATATGAACTTCGACCGGGTAAGACCAATAAGTCTAGTCAGGTGGTATTCACATACATTTAGTTATTCATGCAGATATATACAAGAACAAGTTTCATTCTATAGCACCTCGAGGTATTACCTCTGACCTTTGACCTCAAAATTTAATTGTATAATCTTCATAAACATGTACCGTATATACATACATGTGCTAAGCTTTATGACATAGGGATGAGTCTTTAATGGTTCTGAACTCCCCCCCCCCCCCCCCCCTCAAACAAAAACAGTTTTCAGGGCTAGTGAACCAAGTCATATCTGGGCAACATTATGTAATGTGCCTAGTGATTACTTATTAAGCACTTGACTTCAAAAGCCTTGTTTTTCTTTATGTTTATGGAAAAACGTACATGAATGATTGGACTGCCATACATATATGGATCCTACCCGCCCATGTCAATGAGTCAAATATGCGATTACTTACCTGATGTTCGAGGAGCCATCTAACATCATTATCCTCATACTGAATTTTGCATTTTCCTGAAATTACAAAAGTGTTCATTGTTATCCATAAAGACTAAATTGACATCCCTTACAAACAAAGCAATCTTAATATGAAGAAATCTATTAGTTTCTTTCTCACCACATCAATCATAAAAAGCCGTTTAGGTATTCTGCTTTTATATAGGAATATTAATAATAATCCCACTAGATATTAACAACGGTGGAATATGTAGCTCTATTTACCTTTGAAGCTTCTCAGCCTGTTGATTAAATCAACAGAAATAAATAATTGTTAAAGGTAGCAGTACTCATTACACATCCTCCTCAATTTAAATGTTATGCAATGTTTTACATTGATCAGCTGAAAATATAAATAATACAAAAATAACGGGGAAGGGGGGAGGGGGACAAAAACTTTTGATAATTGTACATCTTTTGATATATAGATTCAAAATCACTCTTGAACTCATAAACACACACTTTTGCTCTGACTGAATTTTTGCACTATTCAAGCTAGGGTATTCTTTTTGCAGGTGCTAATAAACAACCGTTAACTGTTGATAGTTGGCATTAATTGCTAGCTTCTAAGATAAACAATCTTAATTACGAACTTACCGTCCCTGATGTCAACAACCACGCCACCGTAATATAATCCATTCGGTGGCCAGAGTGCCAACACTCTTTGCTCCATAGAAAACTACAATTATGAATAAAAAATAAATAAATATTTTACCTTTAATACTTAAAATAAAATAAAAAAATAATTTATCGTTACGTGCATGTGATGGAAACAAAACTTATACTTGTAGGTTCTTTGAGACAAAAAATAGACCCTTTGGGATACTTTTATCTGATAAATTAATCAAAGAAAAAAAACTAAGCTTGGGTGTGAACTGCAAAGTAGACACTTCTGAAGGAAATTGATGTCACTGTCTTACAGATATTCATTACAAATTACGAAAATGTCATGTTTATCGAGAAATGATAAGCAACAAATATGGGCTCATGCAGTTTGATGAAAGATATGCATTTAATCAAAATGAAACAAAACAAAACATAGTTAATAAGGTTATATATGCTATTCTCTTCAAACCATTTAATTACCCAAGAAAAAACAGTTTATGATGGTCTTAAAACTTCCCTTCATATACTTATAGTCCTAAGAATTTATTTAGACTCCATGACTATGCATTACATGAATTAGGGTGTTTGGGACCACTTAAAAGGGAGCTAACTTCAACTTGGCCGGAGATGGAAAACTCGATCGGCAATACAAAGTTTAGGAAAACAAGCTTAACCACATAATATCATCTATTCCCATGACGTTATAACATGGTACTTACATTGCTCTGGTTGCCTTCCAACCTCCTCTTCAACATCATCGTCGCCATGGCAAGCCCAGGGGCGTGAGACACTTATTTCAAGCAGACGACGTCAGGGCCGGCCCGCATGCGAGCGGCCCGCACCCTACACTCGGGGCCAGGACCGGCGGTGGGCTTGCCTGTTGCACTAGCTAGCAGCGCTGCAAGAGATAGCGCACAGTGATGGCGCGTAACATGCTGCATGCTGGGACTTGTGTTTCATGTGATGTGCAGGGCAGTGCACAACTTGGGACTAGGGCCCCGAGGTTCACACACACATTTTTTAGGCGAACTTGAAGTCCTTGCAGATTGTGTATAAGTAACACACTCCGT
The DNA here is from genome assembly GCA_035222895.1 of Strongylocentrotus droebachiensis. Classification (NCBI taxonomy): domain Eukaryota; kingdom Metazoa; phylum Echinodermata; class Echinoidea; order Camarodonta; family Strongylocentrotidae; genus Strongylocentrotus; species Strongylocentrotus droebachiensis. Next base: position 3,745 of record JAVYIG010015583.1, on the reverse strand, counting down.
AGGACCGAAACCACTTAATTGATGACTTTCCTCTTTTCAGTGTATTAGGATTATACAAGTCATACAAAATTATCCTTGAGTACTCTCTTTGAATTTTGGGACCGAGGACGTCCTCGGAGAAACGAGGACGTCCGCACTTCGCTGTCTGTCCTCGCCATGAAGGTCCTATACGTATATGTGGTCGCGTTTTCCACCATGGGTGCACGCACACACACACACACACTCGCATAGCAAATTTAGATGTGACAGTTTGGATCGGCCTTCTTGGAAATGGAAGTCTTCTTGGACCCTTCTTCTTTGAACAGACAGTGAATGGGGAGCGCTATCTAAGAATGATAGATGATCAGGTTGTCCCGGCTCTGGATCAGATGGCACGATTTAGGCGTCAGAGAAACGGTCCTTTCAGGCACCTTTGGTGGGCACAAGATGGTGCCCCTGCTCACAGGACAAGGATTGTGATGACCAGGTTGAGAGAACTCTTCGGGAACAGGATCATCGCTCTGAACGAACCAGTGGAGTGGCCACGTCGATCCCCGGACCTAAAAACGCTTGATTTTTTTCGTCTGGGGTTACCTCAAGTCTCGGGTGTACCAGTGCCCACCTGCGAACCTCAACAACCTACGAGAGAGGATCAGGATTGAGAGCGAAGCACTTGGGAGAGACAGGCGCATGCTTCGTCGAGTGTTTCAGGAGATGCTCCATCGCGCTAGAAAGTGCATCGAAAGGGACGGAGGTCATATCGAGGAGTAGATGAACGGACAGTTACTTGCTGGTCACAAATGAAGCTTCAAAGGATCCATGATGGTAAGCATTTGAATTAACATTATCATCATAATTATGATGATCGTTAACAATTTAAAGATCAAGTAAATAATAAAGTATTTTACTCCAAATGAACACCATTATCATACGTTTGTGTGTGTGTGGGTGGGTGTATTAGTGTGTGTGTTTCATATGTGCATGTGCGTGTGTGTGTGTGTGTGTGTGTGACTTTGCTACTGAAAAAAGCATCTGCAATGCATCTCATTTCATACATTCAATTCATTCTCTCACTTTAATACTTTGGCGCAATTCGATTTTTGCACTCTCGCAAACAATACCTCCTGTTCATCCAAGCGTGAACACATACCACCCAAAAATGGTACCAAATGATTCAGGATAAAACACTCTTTCATATGATGTATAATACTTCACTGTTCAGAAATTATTTTTTAAATTATTAGTAATTTCCTAGGTGTAAAGTTTTTTTTGACTCACACTGTATACAGATGGATATTAAAGTTTCAATCACAACTTCTTTCACTTCTTAAACGATGGCAAACGGGCGATTTTCTTCTTTCTTCAAAATGTTAAATCACTATCAAATCACTAAATAATTCACGAATTTTAAATAAGAGCATGTTATATCATATTTAGGAATGGGCGTATACGGTTGATTTAATTTCAGATGGGCTCTTTTGCCTTGCCATAATATCAAATTTTTCTTACGAGCTAGCTAATATTATAGGTTTATTCCTTTTCTATGTATATGTTTAAGTTGATCTATAACTATACGTACTACTAATACTTCTACTACTACTACTACTACTACTACTACTACTACTATTTCTACTATACGTATGGTGGTGTGACCATAGTTCGCGCGTGATTATAATTCGCTATCTCATAAAATCGAGACGTATTTTTTTTGGAATTGGGTGTGAAAATATTGACAAAAGATCGTGCAAATTTTGCAGGCATTTGCGTCCATACCGAAAAAAAATATTAACTTACCGACAAGGGTCTGGAAACCTTCATTTTGAGAGCAGATGTCATCAAAATTGTAAGTAATACGTGATACCAAACAATAATTGTATGATATTTTGCTTTGAAAATTATGCAATTCTTTTATATTTTGGGGCCGGATCGCTTTTTTGGATAAATCAGCAGTAAACCCCCGATCCGACATCGTATTTTTAGATCGCAATATCTACGGAATTCTTTCACAATAAATGTTCTAGTTCCACCAATATTTAGTCTAAATTGTTGCTGTCCTTTTGTTAATAATTGAAATAATTTTATTTGTGTAGAATATATAAGAAATCATGGATGAAATATCAGATTCCTAATATCTTGTTTTAATCTCCACGAAATTTGGTCACCCTATTATTATACTTTTACTATTACTACTACTACTACTACTACTATTTCTACTATTATTCTACTAGTATTTCTACTATCAGCATCATTTTCATCATTCTAATGCAGCAAGATACCACCCCTAACAACAAAATAAAAGATACGGACTCACCAGGAAATTATACCTCGAAGTAACAGGTGATCTCAAATACTGATAGTCGCCAAATTGATCTAGAATTGCCAAGGCAACTAACACTAAAATTGAAGTTAATACACAGATGTTTGTTGACTTCCCCATGGCTACAATAACAAAGAACAACGGATATAAGAATATATTGACAATTATTCAGATGTATATAGTTCACCTGTGGGCAGATTGTATAAACGTAAGAAGTATAACCTAAAAACACATTCGACTTTATCGCAGTTAAGTATATTATTAACCTTACTTCCATTTCATTTTTTTAAAAACTTTCCAACAAAATACAATACATAATAACGAACACAATGTAAAATGTATACAAAACATAGTTACATTAGTAATAACAAAATCTTAACAGTAATTTATATATTTGAGGAAGACAAAAATTGTCTTATAAATTTAACTGCATTCATATTTTGAAGAAATGGAGAGGTCCACTGAAAAGCAGAGCTTGTAAATTGAGGACCCTCAGATAATAATGAGTGTGAAAAGAGTATAGAATACATAAACAATCAAAGAAGAATAGCGGTCAGCAGAGACAACATTTATTTAAACACGTAATGACTGGAACAAGAAAACGTAAAACAATTACCTGACGAAGAAAGAACAGAACAAAGAAGAAATATGTGGGCTGCGTTTGGAGGGAAGGAGAGGAGAGAAAAGGACAATTGTAGAGGTCAAGCACGAAATAGGGAGCGCACAAAATCTTTAAGATAGCTGAAATGAACAAAAAAGAGCAAGAACATGATGGCAAGTAGTATGGACTTTGAGAGATGGGCAGAAGGAAAAAAAAATGGGGTTCTTACCACAATAAATTTCTAAATATAACACGATTCGTAATAAGGAAAATTTTAACTCTTTTAAAAAGCATTTAGTGAAGGGGAAGTTTCAAATCGTTATGCAGAGTATTCCAAAATTTAGGGCCTTCAAAAATAACGTGTTCTATGCAGAACATGTTCTCAAAAGAGGTAAGTGAAACTCATCGGATTGTCGAGTGGGGTATTTATGAACAGCATGTTTTTTTTAAAGCAACATATCATTAAACACAGAAGGCAGTATACCACTATTGTAATTGAACATAAATTGACCGTGCTGAAATAAGTACTAATCCCTAATTTTTAAGATGATATTTTAAAAAAACAGAGGATTCAGTATGTGTGCGTATAGGGGCATTACAGATAATACGAATAACTCTCTTTTGCAGCAATATAACTCTTTCCAACCATGTCATGATGTGTATTGCCCCAAACTAGAAGACCGTAATTCAAATACGGTAAGATCAATGAAGAATACAGCCTGAATAATGATGATTGTGGTAAGTTCAATTTTAGTCTTACTATTAATAACACCAATATTGCGCGAATGATTTTACAAATATTATCAGTGTGTGGTTTCCAAGAAAGTTTATTATCAACTGTTATACCC
>JAVYIG010015582.1:0-35239 GCA_035222895.1 Strongylocentrotus droebachiensis | reverse complement strand
CAAAAGAATAAATCTCATCCAGTTTGAAGTACATGTAGTACAATACTGATAAAATCGTTTATTAAAGATATAATTCTTCTGTCAATATTGTTAGAAGAAACACATTCTTGGTAATAATATAACGTCGGGTATTTAGGGTAGCTGAACAACAACAAATGTAAAAACACATAGATGTTTATACAGGCAAATAAAGTACAAATTGCATTTAGAGAAAGGATCCATCACCAAAGAAAAAAACAAATTATAATAGGACCTACAATGTACTCGTTATTACACATCACATGATTGCAATTAATATAAAGATGTCAATACAAGTTGATACTATGAAAGAGAGAAAAGACTAATGCACATGCCTCTCAAAAAAGACATACAAAAGACATAACCTCGCACTCATCAGAGCGAAACTACTTTAATAAGATCCTTTCCTATCCAATCCAACAAGTCTGAAAATTTGAGACAAAAGGCATCATTATGTAATTGCTGAACTAACCCAATAACACATTCCTCTATCGATTGATTTGCTTGAGAGGAATGCCTATGAAGGGGGGAGGGTATCTGAAATGATATGTGACATCCCATCAAGGAGTGAAAAGAAAAGTAAAGGAATGCAACATGACCCCTCCCACATATGCTCCAACTTGAGATTCCAGTTATCTGTCTAAACAATTAATTCAATTAATAAGAGCAGCAGCCCCCCCCCCCCCATGACATCAGTGCCCTCTCAGTAACTCAACCCATGCTAAAATATTAACACTACCGATTAATTATCAAAAACCAAGATCATGACAAGATATCAGTTGAAAAGTCTTAAACTGCCTATAACAGGAATATCAATTATTTAAGTTAAACTTACACTGTACATGCACTATGTATTTTATGAGAAGACTGTAGGTACTTGTTTAACCTTTTCCCTCATAAAAGATAGAGAGATTATATAAAACTTGCACACCAGAGAATTCGAAAATTTACCAGCAATTACCCTTAGCTTAATTACCTAATGTGATGGGTGTATTTTTGCTACCAAAGAATACATGCCAAAATAAAATCAATATGATTTTAAAGAATTATATACATTTGAATGTGGGCAATTCAACTAAAATTGACCATGAGCCGAACTCATGAAAATTGGCAATGACTTCAAAAATATATATTTCCTATAATGAAAAATTTAGTACCAAACACAGGAAAAAACGGTATACAATAGGAAAAAAATCACCCCGTTCTTTTCTTTGAGTAGAATAATAATATTGAAAATTGTGTACGCATGGCTTTTCATTGGGTTAACATCTAGCAAGAACTTTAGTACCCAAAAAATGCTCCAAAAAGAAATTGTATAGCAATTGTAAATAGTATAACCTTATATTTAAACAATTATGTTCAGAGTATAAGCTTTTGTTGATACCTACATGTAAATAAGACTTATTGAGCTCTAAAACTCATACAGTTTTGAATTAAACCGACAATGGGTAATGAAAGAAATGAAATCCCATCGCAAACACAAATAAAAGCAGTCACAAAAAGTCAACACCACCCTCTCCTCAGAAAATACATGCCTATAATTGTGATTTTAAAATTCTGTAATAACCGATACATTGGTTAATTGGTGTGAAAAATCTAAATACAAGCTAAACATAATGAATAAAAAGATTGATTAAAAAGATACTTCATTCTGAGATGACTCTTTTGTAATTAATCAAAATTGTAATAATAATCATAATGTATGTAAGTACTTTAATTGCTGATTTAGAGAGAAGGAGAAAAAGTACATGAGAGGGGAGGATAAAAGAATGAAGAATGGAAAAGAGAAGAATGAAAAACAATAATATGGTAAGCAAAAATAAATAAATACAAACATGACAAAGATAATTAAAATCACAGTTGGTTGTTAAGGAGTCGTACGATATAATTGAAGTGCGGTGTCTCTCAGTTCTACAATAGGGTATAGTTATGTGTAGAGAGTTTCAGAGTTCATGGCAAGAGGTTTGGCGACGAGTTGGCGTAGAACATAATTCGATCTCGTGATGACTTAAACAGTTTGAGAGAAAAGGATTCAAGAAGGGCAAGACGGCAAGAAGTTAGACTCTGGAGAGAAACAAGTGGTTTCATACAACTGTTCTTATCCAAGGATAATACAGCAGACACGTTTCTGCACTTTCTTCAGACTGCAAGATAACTGTTCGGGAAATTGATGTGGACCAAACTGGAGAAGCGTATTCTAGCGAAGATCGGATATATGTCGAGAAGATGTCTGCTAGATCTTCACATGATACTCTGAGATGTCGTAAATGTATAGTCGCTTGCCGGCACTTGATATCATATCAAACACTTGGAAATTCCATTTAAGATCTGACTGTAATATAACTCCCAGAGTTGTCGGAGTGGTGCAGTTTTGGATGGCCTTGTGGTCTAGGTGCAGCATTTGAAGGGCTGGTTGGATACACTTGAGGAAAACTTACTTGGATTTGGTTTTGAACTGCTCACGTGAGTAAAATTCCTTGTCCATTACTAGCTAGTACTTCTGTACTTGTCATGTCTAGTATAGTTACACAGAGTCCAGTTTCTCTCCAACTATTCAGTTACATACTGTGCAATGCAGTGAATGCTCCTGATGGTAAAATGTATCTAAATCACTGACTGTTCTTGCCCCTTTTAATTCTCCCGCAAGATGTCTGAAATGACCATGGTTATTTCAGAATCGCATGTCTTTTCAACTGGAGTTCACCATTCTTTGGGATGTGCTGTTTTGTTTTGGGGAAACCAGGTGAATATTGCTCCACTGATAACTTTGGTCGAGCCATTTGATGCAGTGTTGAAGTTGTTCCTTTGCTAGTAGCTCTATCAAATAAAAGAAACAAAAGAGAAAAGAAAAAATTCATTAAATTTTGATAAAAAGTGAAGGAATAATGTAATAACGGATGCTGAGCTTGAGCAAAGCTGCAAGGGAGATACAAAAAGGGACACCAATCAGACTACTGTAAGATAATTTTTCATTTCGACACTTCGACACACATTTCCTAACGTGCTTGAGGCTCTATTTTGTTTCCTTTGCAGGACTTTATCTGTTTCAAAGTATTGCAGACTGCTGGCCTCAACTTATCTTCACATTACTGATTTTTTTTTTTATAAATAGTGTATAATATAGGCTTAAACACTATCATTTTAATCTTGAATAAATACCCTTTTTACTTTGTACAGATTAATGTGGCACATTTAAACATTAATATGAATATCATAAGTAGGTGTTTCTTCTAAATGATCCAACAGATGCAATACTAATTGGTAAAGATCGAAAATTACATATCTTGAAAACAGTCCAACATGAAGAAAACTGCACGTTCTCGCAAAACAGTTTATGTTATGCCTCAACAATAACGTTTGCTGTAAAAAGTGTGTGACTCTTTCAACACTCTATGCTAGTGGGAGGCGGGTCCGCCAAAATATATATCTTGAGATCAAAGTATTATTAGATTAAATTTTCATTCCTGGATTTTGTACAGTTTTGGGTTTCAGAGATTAAAAAATAAAAAATAAAATCCCTCCATTGTGTAAATTCTATAACGTTATCTGTATTAAACAATGTGAGTTTTTTCTATTGGCATAAAGAGAAATCCTTATGTGACCTTTGACCTACTTACCCCAAAATATAATCAGATTGTCTTCCTAAAGTGATACATACTATTAGCAGGTTTGAAGTTCATACCTCAAATGATTACTAAGATATCGCAATTACAAGGCTTAAAACGCATTCATAAAAAAAAAAGTGGCAACAACCAAAGGAATTGGAAATGCCCTTTAGGCTCCCTGCACCAAAAGCAGGCATGGTGTTAGGACTTGTATGTGACAGAAGTAATTGTGAGGCAAAAGAAGCTGTGAAGGTGGAAGGATAGCGAGGATATCATACATGTTCAAAAATGTCAAATGCAATCAAATCTATAAACAAAACTTAAAACAGAACTGGGTGTACAGAATCATGCTACTTGTATGACATCAAAGTATGACCCCCCCCCCCCCCCCCCCCATGCCCCATGCTAAAACAAAATTCACTCAAATGTGAAGATGCAAGGAAATCTCTGGGAAAATCACAAATGATGGGAACACTGAATGTAGAATTAGGTGTATAGGATCATGCTACTTGTATAGCATCAACGTATGACCCCCGCCCATGATGGTTATACGACTGAGAGTACGTCAACCATGATCACTGCTGTTAGTGAGACAGCCCCACATCCATTGCTGCTTCGATGTACTTACCACAATATGTAATTTCTTTCATAGCAGGTAATTAGCAGGCAAGTGGTTGTGTCTAAGGGTTGTATAACAGCTTCAATTGAGGCGAAGTGTCCCCAGTGCTGTCAGCTGCACCATAATCAGGCACGGTGTTTAATAGGACTTGTGACAGAGGTAATTGTGAGGCAAAAGAAGCTGCGAAGGTGGATGGATAGCGAGGATCTCCTACATCTTCAAGCATGTTTGGTTTCTGTTCATAATAGATGCAATATTAACATGAAATTACACTAATTTTATGACAGCTAGCATTCAAATCAATGTGAAGATGTAATCAAATTTATAAATGTAACTTAAAACAGAATAGGGTGTACAGAATCATGCTACTTGTATGACATCAAAGTATGACCCCCCCCCCCCCCCCATGCCCAATGCTAAAACAAAATTCACTCAAATGTGAAGATGCAAGGAAATCTCTGGGAAAATCACAAATGATGGGAACACTGAATGTAGAATTAGGTGTATAGGATCATGCTACTTGTATAGCATCAACGTATGACCCCCGCCCATGATGATTATACGACTGAGAGTACGTCAACCATGATCACTGCTGTTAGTGAGACAGCCCCACATCCATTGCTGCTTCGATGTACTTACCACAATATGTAATTTCTTTCATAGCAGGTAATTAGCAGGCAAGTGGTTGTGTCTAAGGGCTGTATAACAGCTTCAATTGAGGCGAAGTGTCCCTAGTGCTGTCAGCTGCACCAGAATCAGGCACGGTGTTTAATAGGACTTGTGACAGGGGTTTATTGTGAGGCAAAAGAAGCTGCGAAGGTGGATGGATAGCGAGGATCTTCTACATCTTCAAGCATGTTAGGTTTTCTGTTTGTATTAAAAAGATGCAATATGAAAATAAAATTAAAACATTGCTCAAACGGCATTCGATCACTCCAATTTGAAAATGCAAGCAAATTTATAAAATTGACTTAAATAATGTTTGGAAAAATCACAAATTGGGTGTATAGGATCACCCTACTTGTATGGTGCAAAGTATAACCCCCCCCCCCCCCCTCTTATGGCTTATATTCATGACTGAGAGGTCAACCTTGATCACTGCTGTCAGTGTAAGGGTTGAATAACAGCTTCAATTGAGGCTTAGGGGGGGGGGGGGTAAAATGTCCTTTTGCGGTAATTGTCAGGATTGTCCGGGGGGGGGGGGGTAATAGTCTATAGACACTATGAACATGATGGACAAAGAAAGCGGACAAAATATACAGTTCCTCAGGTAGACAAAGGAACATCCCTTCACTGCTATTATGTAAAAAGGTGAATATGCATGTGACACCTGTACTACACATTTTTACATAATAGAAGTGAAGGGATGTTCCTTTGTCTACCTGAGGAACTGTATATTTTGTCCGCTTTCTTTGTCAGTCATGTTCATAGTGAGAACCCTATAACAACATTCACTCCAATGTGAAGATGCAAGCAAATTTATAACACCACTGGGGAAATCGCAAATGATTGGAACTACGTACTACACCGATGCAGAATTAGGTGCATAGGATCATTATCCCCCCCCCCCTCCTCCCTCCCACTATAAATAGCTTTCCCTGAATTGTTCAAGTCAGTGCTTATTGTGTACTATTGTATATGCCCTTTGCTTGTTCGTATTGTTAGATTACAACAGTAATTACCAAAACAATAACATTTTTTTCTTCAAAAATAAAGTTGGGCCAGTGTATGATCCTAAGAAACAATTTTACCCAAAAAAAATTACATTGATAACTCATTTTAATGAAAACATATAAAATCTGATTGATTAAAATATAATGAAATTATAACATAAAGAACAATTAATATATTCCATCTAAAATATATTCAGTGAAAAATCCTGGTTATTATGTGTTAATGGCCAATAACATGCTGCCTGCTCCATAATGCATCATCATTCCATTTTGCCATTTAATGGTCCCAAATAGAAAAAAAGATATTTTTTTTTATTTTTTTCAAATCATGTGATGTGTATTTCTAACAATGAGTTATTCCTATTATTCTCTATCTTTATGAAAAAGAAAAATAATAATTGCAAATTACAATTATGGATGTGGCTCTTTTACTTGTCTAGCTTGACTTCCTGCAGGGTACTTTGTGCCAAGTTATTTCTCTAAGAGTGGAATTGATGTGAGGAATATTGCCATTTTCAGTAGGGGCACTGGTCTGAGAATGAAGATTGTCCGCATAAACAAGAATATCCTGGTAAACGCGGACAAGTCTTGACCTAAAAAAATAAGGATAGTCTGCAATTTTCACAGACGTTTTTTCTTCTTCGGTGCTCTGCGGGTACAGGGTTCCTGATCGGCGTGCTGGCAATTAATGCGAAAAACGGATTCCGCGTAATAAAATACCCCCAGTTCACCGTCTACTTTCTATGGGTTGTCCGTCTTCCCTAGGACTTATTGTTCATAAAAGTGAAAGTCTCTGCGTAAGTGTAAAATGCATTATGGAGCATCATCGCGGAATTCGTTTTTCGCATCACCAACGCGCGGATCAGGAATCCGGATCCTTCACGAAAATGTGGATGATCCTTATTTTTCTGGATGCGAATGGTCTGCGTTTACGAGGGTATTGTCGTTTATGCGGACGATGCTTATTCTCGTACCAGCACCCCTACTGATTTTGTGAATAAACCATTGTTGTTGTTTGTTATCGTGTAGGCCTATATAATCTACAGACATGTGCAAGCATTGTGCACAATGAACCGTTAGGCTATACTGTGCAGAGTCCTTGAATGAGTGGTGGAACATTTCACAAGCATGCCAAGAATTTGTAGACAATATAGTCATCTTGACTTTAAAATAATTATTTTAAATGAAATACCTACATAGTACATTGGCTATATAGCGCCAAACATGCCAAATGAGGAGAGTGAGCAGCACAAATAGCCGCAGTATTATCAAGGTTTGCCCAAAATTTCATTGAATTTTCTGTTGATCTAGACAGAGTCTATCATGATAAAGTCTATCGATGCGCAAACGCTAGTGAAACAAAGTGCAATGGAATAAAATCAAGCTTTCAAGGGGCAGTTTTTTCAGTTTTTCAACACAATTTTGAGCTGTGACTGTGAGTGTGAATCAGAGAACTGATTTTTTAAGGTTATTTAAACTGCAGTATGATTTTGAAGCATCATAATGATTTAGATCTAGGCCTATATTCAATATTCAATTGAACAATAATTTACATTTTCTCCTTATAATTTAGTAGGCCTAGATCTAGATCTAGGCTACCGGTATTTGTTTTGTAGACCTAGAAGTAGAAATCTACTGCATGTGTGGAAAAGTAATAGGAAATCCAATGAGTTTTATGACGTCGATACCGGTTAATTAATGGCTAGACCTTATGCATTGAAATTATAGGAGTGTGAAGTGGAATTTGGTATGCTCAAGTTGGATGAATTTTGATTGTACAACACTTTTTCGTAGAAAAAATGCCAACACACACACACAAATAACGATAGAATCACACACAGAAAAGTTTATATTTGGGACTAGATAGGTCTCATGAAATACAAAGGCTGAAAGGCAAATGGTTTTCAAACAATATTAGTCCTTATAATTAGACTATCGATTATTCCTCTGACTAAGATGAATGTCTATATTTAAAACTTACGGTATATATTTTTGGAGTGAAGACAAGGAACCACCAGCAGGGCAAGGCTAGCTGCGCCGACCAGCTGAAACTGTACTAGCTGATGCTAGCCGCAGGTATACAGTATGCGAGCTCTGGCATGGCGGGTCTAGTCTAGCGGCGACGCCGGCGGTCGACGCCAGTACAGTCCTGGGCGTACCGCAGAGAACTAGCCTTGCCGGGTCGCGCTAGCTAGCCCTGCCAGCTAGGCCGGACCCATGGGGAGCGTTGGGGTTCATGCCCCCTTTTCCTTCCGAAAAAAGCCAAGAATTTTCAAATAAATGTTCAGTTTACGCATTCAGAAATGCCTCAGAATGTACCATAATTATAGTTCATTTTTTTCCGGGGCCCTTTGGCCCCGGACCCCACAATGATTTAACACTTCATGCCCCTCCTTTAAAAAAAAACTCTTGGATCCGCCGCTACAGCGGGTCGAGCACGCAGGATGTATTTCGCATAGGCTGCGTGATAATACGCACGCGTATTCCGCACAAGCATTCCCAGCAACTTACTGTTACAGAATATAATCTAAAGGCGGCGATCTCAATAGCTGAGTAGCGCGCGCGCGCTGGAAGACTAGTTTTATCAGTATCTTACTGGGTCATCATATATTCTAGGTGACAATATAGTTCTAGTACATAACTATAGCAACTATATCACCTAGGTTATCAGATTATATTCTGCTCTGATATTTAATCGACCACATTGGGTAATCCGCTACGGTACTTTGCTGGCTCGATTATTGGTATCAGGTGATAAAACCCATTGCGTTCTTCCTAATTGATGCTCGACCACGTTACGTTATAACACGTTCCTATAGTAAGATCGAAGTACGGCAATTCCGTTCGTAGTATGTCCATCTCGTTTTAAGTACGTTGTCACTCCGCCTCCGCCGAGCCCGTCAATGCAGTTCTTAAAAAGATCGTACACATTTGCTACTTCGTTTGGTAACATTTTCCAGAGCGTAGTGGAGACTAGTTTGGTTAGATGGGGCTTCAATTGAATGTCTTGATCTGAAAGCTTAAAGCGTTGAACTTGAACGGGAATTCAGAATAGCAAGAACGCGCTGGGTTTTTAACGCCCCCGAGCTAAGACGGGATTACACACGCTCTAGAAGCGTGTTCGAACGCACTACGAACGAGAGGAGGACGAGTTGAACTGTCTCTGAACGGGGTGGTCGGGTTACAAAATAGTTAGAACAAGTGGTGAACTAGTTAAAAACGGTTTTGGACGTATTTAGAACGAGGTAGGACTAGTTAAAAGGATCGTTTAACAATGTTAAATCTGAGATACACGGTCCCACATGTTACCAGTGTCTGTGATATGGTGTAATATTGAAGTCCTAAAAAAATCGCGCTTCAAAATGATCAAGAAGTGCCTCAAAAAAGTTAAAATCTTTGAGTGACCGGTTTTACCATACTCGTTTTCCCCAATATACTGTAGTGTTATGAAAACCGTTCAGCGAACGGTTTTCAATATTTGTAATTCCAATCATTAATATCTTGATAATCAGACAGGCGATCGGCTTGTACAAGTCATGGAGTTCCTGACTGACCTAAAGGTTTATAATTATCATTGCAGCATGAGCTAAATCAAGGATTATTTTTAAAGGATCTAAGACAAAGTTACCGGATCCCTTTAATAAAGAGTTCAAACTGACTACGTACTAGTGTGTGTGTGTGTCGATCGTGGTGGTCATGTTGCAAAAGTGCTCCGATAAATTCTCGCTCTGTTAATATTTTGAGGCGTTTTTAGTTAGAATTTTTCGGATAATATACAAGTGAAAGGTTCTGGAAGGCATTTGAGGTAGAAATTTAGCTGTCTAGTCTGGAATACCAACATTTGGAAGTCATTTATGATTCAACTGTGACGCTTACTGAAACCGGAAGTTGCTTACCGGGGGAATCATGAATGGAAAGCAGTTCACCAAAATGGCGACGCCCGTCGGAATTTGACGCTGAATGCTATGCTAACGCAAAGAGGAATTCTAGGACTCGCATGAAATTTGTTAGCGAGAGTACTCATCCTTTATCAACGCAAGAGGGCTAAGGTAGGATCTTTCCATTTATTGATAGACCCTATATAGAATTCTATATCATGGCGATCCAAACCAAATCCAAAGCAAAGATGAGGCTAATGATGAAGAGACTTAGTTTTGTACCCCAACTTTACATTCTATTCTCGTTGGTATTTGTCTACCACACATTGCAGAACATGAACAATATCAATGATTATGAAACCCAAAAAGGAGTTAATGGGTGGTATAGCTATCAAGGCATCGATGCGTATGTGGATAATACCAAGAGCCTAGGCATACGTTTAGATATCATCAATCCATACCTGAAGAAGGCTGGATTACGTGAATTTACAGGCACCACCAGCTGTAAGACGATTTCAGTCCTGCTACTTGTACTTGGAGGGGATGTTGAGACCAATCCTGGTCCAATAAAATTTCCTTGTAAGATCTGTGGAAAACCAGTAGCAAAGAACCACAGGGCTGTTATGTGTGAAAAAGAGGACTGTCAACAATGGGTGCACATCAAGTGAGGTGGCATATCACCAGCAGAATACGAAGATCTTAGAAATTGTAGTCCAACCAAGAGACCAGTGTGGTTCTGTAATATCTGCGAAAACCTAAACCTGATGACATCATTTGGTGACGACTCAATCCCAACAGAAAATTCGTCTTCTGGCTCTGAGTCTGATCCTGAGGAGGATGCTTTATCCACCGATAGTTCCGTGGAGAGTGAACCAAAGAGGAAGCCAAAGTCTAGGAAACTAAAGGTCCTAAGTGTGAACTGCCGTAGCCTCAAGAGTAAGCGGAAACAACGTGATCTCCGAGCACTCTTAGAGCAGGAGGACCCAGACATTATGTGGCAATGAATCACATGTGGATGATAGTCATTACACAAGTGAAATATTTCCATCAAATACCCATGAAATATTTAGAAAGGACAGAAATAAACATGGTGGAGGTGTCTTCATTGGTGTTAGAAAAGATCTCCTTGTTGTTCATGAGGACAGCTTGGATGCAGAGTGTGAAGCGTTATGGGTCAAGATACTCTTTGTAGGAAAGCAGCCGCTCTATATAGGCTCATTCTACCGGCCCACTAATGAAGACCCTAATCCAATGGAGAGACTAGACGAAACTCTTAAGAAATTGACAGGGAAGTCAACACTTCCTATTTATTGCTGACTGGGGATTTTAATATGCCTCACATCGACTGGGAGACCAGCACAATCATAACTGGTCAAAATAAACCACAGTATGGGAAACGTGTCAACCAGACCTTACTTGACATGGCTAATGACAACATGCTTTCTCAATTGCAGCGCCTCCCAACACGTGGAGAAAATACTCTTGATTTGGTTTTTACAACCTTACCAGACCAAGTAGAGGAGATTGAAACTGTGCCAGGGATGTCAGACCATCATGCCCTTACAGTGCATCTGAATACAACCGTCAAATATGGCAGGAAGAAACCACGAACAGTGTACGTCTACAACAAAGGAGACATGGATGGACTGCGCAATGAAATGGAAGATTTTAAAAACCAATTCATCCAGTCAGATCCAATGAAGAAGGACATAGAAACAAACTGGACAATGCTTAAAGACAAAATCTTTGCAACCATGGACAAGTTCATACCTCAGAAAAAGCTTTCTGCATGGCAAGATGTCCCATGGATGAATTCAACCACCAAGAGACTCATCAGGAAGAAGAAGCGACTATGGAACAGAGCAAGAAAAAACAATAGTGGGGAGATCTGGCAAGAGTTTCGGGATATGCGTAAGAAGGTTAAGCAGCATATGAAAAAATCCTATGAAGACTATGTAGGTGGCATTTTGGAGAACACAATCACAGAATCTCAGAAAAAGTTCTGGCAATTCATCAATAGCCAAAAGAAAGACCATGGGGGTATACCCACATTGAAAACTGCGTCCGGCCTAGCAGCCACCAGCAAAGAAAAGGCTGATGCACTGAACAGTCAGTATCAATCCGTGTTCACACAAGAGAACACTGCAAGTTTTCCTGACAAAGGAGAAAGTCCATTTCCAGGTATGGCAAACGTCATCTTCAATACTGATGGAATTAAGAAACTGTTGGACAACTTAAACCCCCGCAAGTGGACCGGATCTGGTCCCCATTCGTATCATGAAAGAAGCGGCAAATCAGATTGCTCCCATCTTGCAGTTGATCTTCACGCAGTCATATGAGACAGGTACACTGCCAAAAGACTGGTTGACAGCCAATATTGTTGCAATCTACAAAAAGGGAAATAGGAACATACCTAGCAACTACCGCCCTGTGTCACTGACTTGTGTTACCACTAAATTAATGGAGCATATAATATCTCATTCCATTATGGGACATATTGACGAACACCAACTTCTTGCCAACTGTCAACATGGATTTCGAAAACAACACTCAACCGAATCCCAGCTAGTCAACACCTTGGAAGAAGTAGACAAGAAGATTCAGACAGATGTCCTGATACTCGACTTTTCCAAGGCATTCGACACGGTAGCACATCAACGCTTACTGAAGAAGATTGCACACTATGGAATAAGAGATGAAACCAATGGATGGATCCAGACATGGCTTACTACAAGAACACAGAGAGTAGTAATTGATGGGGAAGCATCGTCTACAGTCCACGTCGACTCGGGGGTACCCCAAGGTACAGTGTTAGGGCCGCTGATGTTCCTGCTGTACATCAACGACATCAGGGACAACATAAACTCTTCCATCAAATTTTTCGCCGACGACTGCCTCATATTCCGAGAAATAAAGACAACAAAAGATACGACCAAACTACAGGAAGACCTTGACACCTTGAACAAATGGACAGAAGACTGGCAAATGAATTTTAACTCTAAGAAATGCCACACTCTGAGAGTACATAGGAAGCGAGAACCAATCATCCACAGCTACAAATTAGGAGGGGATATCTTGCAAGCCGTACCCAGTCAAACCTATCTTGGAGTTGAAATTCATGAGCAACTCAGCTGGAAGCCTCATATCAATGCCGTTGCAGCAAAAGCAGGAAGAACCTTGGGATTCCTAAGAAGAAACATCAGCAAATGCTCATCGCATATTAAACAACAGGCCTACATCTCCTTGGTACGCTCCCAGCTAGAATATGCCTCCGTCGTCTGGGATCCATACAGACAAAATCAGATTGACCAGCTTGAGAAAATCCAGAGAAGGGCAGTACGCTTCATATGCGGAAACTATCAACGAGATGCCAGCGTCACCAAAATGAGAGAAGATCTAGCACTCCCACCCTTAAAGGAGAGACGCAGGCAAGCTCGATTAACCATGCTTTACAAAGCCATCAACCACCTAGTCGCAGTACCAATTCCAGACTACATCCAACCAGGACTCCGTTCAACACGTCAGCAACACCGACACAGATTTATGAGACCCAGCTCCAACTCTGACAGCTACAGGCAAAGTTTCTTCCCAAGAACACTCCGGGACTGGGATGAGCTCCCTACCAACTTCATTGAACTGCCCTCTGTGGAGAAGTTCAAGGGAGCCATCAGTGCCTAAATCATAGGAGGAACTGTTTTTACCCGCACAACTTGTATATACGCACTATGCACTAATCAATCATGACCACTATGAGAGACACCACACCACAATATCCTCGTTTAGTTGCTGAAAAGGCTTTTGACGAGTACCAGCATAGACGTAGACCAGCATAGACGTAGCTTGTACGTATTGGTTATGAACGAACTAGGCTATTTACACATTCTGCCCCGACCACAACCCGTTTTATGATTTTCTAGGAAGGTTCCAGAACGTAGTGAGAACAAGTTTGGTGTGATGGGGGCTTTAGCGGGGAAGCTTTGACATTGCATTAGATTATTAGAGAAAGAAGACGATTCGTTGTACCGTTCTCGACTCTCAATCCCTGTCTGAAATCATTTCCCCCCCCCCCCCCTCTCGCGCGGAGCGCAGAAGTTTTGACGTTTCATTAGATTATTAGAGAAAAAAGACGATTCGTTGTACCGTTCCTGACTCTTAATCCTTGTCTGAATTTTAAAAGTGTTTTTATGTCTGCTCCTTTTTCTTCCTACGTCCTCTAACTTTTTTCTCGATCGCAGTCGTCCTGGAGATTGCCGTGGCCTCAAATTACCCTCCTCATGTTCATGATTCTATCTTCAAATGTTAATGAACACAATCCATGGTCATCATATGGTCAACCTATGCCTATCGAATAAGTTTTTTCGGGATTAAAACTACGTGTACTAAAACTTGACCTGTAATTAAAATTTAACAAAGTGCATTTGTTGTAGGATTTTTTAATATTGCTTTAAATTCAGGTGATTTTTTCTTTTCTTTCATGAATAATCTCAATCAATATCTTATGAATCGTGATCTTCTTATATTGCGGTGGATTATTTTTAGTAACAAATGTCGAAATTTTCGATTTCGTCAGTCGCGGCTATAGTTACAAAGAACAAAATGGATTGTATGCAATTGTAAGGATTTATATCACAATACTGCCAGTCTAAACAAAGGATGCTCCAACACAATCAGAAGATATTCATGACATTAACAAAAGAAAGGACAGGAATCAAAGGTTAATTTGGCATACGTGATTTTCTTGTGCCGATTGAGATGGGAAATTCTTACAATAAGCACTCTATTAATAATCATATTTGATCTAACATATGGAGAGAGAGCTAACATAATTATCATAAAATCAAAAAATCGTGTACATTAAAGTAAACCAAACATCTGATATCAGTTTGTTAACCCACACGGTGGCCCCTGTGCTAAGCCTATGGGACAGAGAGAGAGAGAGAGAGAGAGAATTCAGTCGGCAATGGGTCGCATCTCAATTGGCACAGGGATATCACGTATGCGAAATTAACCTTTGATACCTGTATCCTCTCTTTTGTCAATGTCAAAAATATTATCTGATTATGTTGAAGCATCCTTTGTTTAGACTGGCAGTATTGCGATATAAATTAATACAAATCAAACGGCCTTATTATATCCCACCCTTTTCCAATAAACAATTGTTTATCATATTAAAAATAATGTACGTATATGTGGGTATATATGTTTATGATATTCAAAATAATGTTCGTACATGTCGGTAATACCACATTTAAAACGAAGACATAGGCTGGTGGTGTTAATGAAAAAGTTTACTTGCCTCAGTTATCTAGTTACTGACCGTTCATTTATCCGATCGTGAACAGTTTATGACCAATAATAGAGTTATTTTTCGAAAGCGAATTACCTAACTATACTTAGTCAAGAAATACTTTTATCCAAAACGGATTAGCAACTTCATTAGGTAGAGTGGAAATATATGAATGACCAAGGCCTTCTACAAAAGGTTTTGTTGGGAACGACTGTATGAAATGGCTAACGTCATGATTCACATTTCATATTTTATTACAAATTCAATAAATTCACATCTCTTGTAAAATACAATGTACACTGTAAACAAATAATAGTCGAAATAACTCAATAAAATTGAGGAAAAGAATTGCCTTATTTTTATTAAGTAAATATTACCTAGGCCTACGGCATCTTAAGTATAATTTACTTATTTTGCTGAATAATTTTTTACTCAGTTAAATCGAGTTACATTAACGTAAATAATTTAAGTATTGTAATCATTTTAGATAATTAAAAAAAAGCTATGATAGGATTACATATTGCACGATTTGGTACCCATCTATTCTAACAATTAACATCCACTAATCATTCACTACTTCTATTTAAGATTAATCGTATATATATATATCTACCACCATCACAAACTATTACATACGCTTCAATTCGACACATATTGAAAGGCTCCAAATTGTATATATACTTGATCGTAGCATCTTAAAAGGAAAATTGGTTGACAATTTCCTGAAATATCAAGTTTTGATTTGTTTTGAACTGGGTAACAATTAAAGATTGTCTTGTCTTTGCTTAGCCATGTTAAATGAATTATTAAATGTTTTTAAGTCCTTAAATTTTCATTCAACCACAAAAAAGAATTGTTTTATTTAAAAAAGAGTTTAATTTGGTCTTAATGAATATTCATAAATTATGTAAATATTTCTATTACGCACTGCATCGGTCCTTACTTTAAAAAGATAAGAATAATCAACATAAATTGTTTGAGTAATACGTATAATTTCTGATTTTGAGTTAAAATTACTAAATTAATACAAGCTGAAATTACTTAAAGTTCTTATGTATTTGATTTTACTTAAATATTCCACGTATGTTCTACTAAATTGAAAGTTTGAGTTAGCAAGACTTAAATTTAGTGCGTAAGTGGCAAAACTAATGTTTTCAAGTAAATTCTACATGGAAAAAATACGTAAAAATTACCAATGAACAAATTCTTTTTTACAGTGTATGCAGAAATAAACAATTTAATAGCACATGAACAAAAATTAGACAAATTATACAAATTTGTATATTATGCGTACACTATGATAAAATAGATGTGAGGGAGTAGCAAAGGCCATTGACCTGTCAAAGGAGAATTTTTTTTTTTTTTTTGCTCCCGAAAATTTGAAAATCGCGCCGGCCGATAATTCGCTCAGTGGGGGGGGGGGGGGGATATTGCCCCCCCCCCCCCCTCCTGGATCCTCCACTGGCTTATGCACCGGGGCAGGCCTGGCTACGGAAACAGGCAAGGTCCCGTCTCATCTCAGCCGTTCAATCCACATCTGTCTTTTATCCTTTTTTTTGTTGGGGGGGGGGGGACCTCGAAAATCGCAACCCCTCTCCCTTGAGAGTGAATGTGATCTCTTGCATGTCACTCAGTCAGGGTTCAGGAAACAAGACCCATGCATGTGAAACAGCCCTAGCAAAAATGACATCTGAATCGGCACAAAGTAATGGCAAAGGTAGTCTTATCGGTCTAGTACTGCTTGACCTCCACAAGGCTTTCGATCTTGTAAACCATGAAATCCTGATTGAAAAAACTGTCATGTTACCAAGTAGTAAGCAAATAATTACCGTTGGTGAAGGTGATGGGACAAACTATCACTTCCGAGGCGATCTGGATGTAGCTATCTTTCCGAAGCGAAGCTGAGGAAAGATAGCGTATATTCTGATCGACGAGGAAGTGATAGTTTGCCATCGCCTGAAGACCAAAAGGTGATTATTTGCTTTATATTCCACATCTAAAACAATTTAATTACAAAAAGAAAAGGACGTGTATGCATCTACATAAAAGACAACTAGGCCCAAATTCACACCAAAAAAGTTTAAGTTTATTCCAACCCCTTGAGGGTAAGGTGCGCGCATGTGTTTTCTTTAATTGCGCTCATTGGTAATGCGCGCTTAATTACGCCTGTTTTAGTGCGCGTTTGGATAATCTTCAGTGAAAGTGCGTTGCCCTTTGTAGATAATACCTCTATCTTCAATGAAAGTGCGTTGCACTGTGTAGATAGTAGTACTATCTACACAGTGTAACGAACTTTTTGCTTCTCCCATCAATAATGGGCGAACTATCTTTCCTCACGTGATTTACTTTGCACCAATCGTAGATCAAGATTCTTAGTATGTGGGATATAAACTCAGATACACGTAAATGGTTTGTCTCGTATTTGAAGGATAGGAGTCAGAGAGTTAGCTTAGAACAGACTCTATCTGAAAAGTTGCCCATCACGTCAGGAGTCCCCCAGGGGTCCATACTAGGCCTCTTGCTGCTCATTATATTTATAAATGATCTTTCTCTATTTGACCCGGATATCCAAATGGACATGTATGTTGATGATACAACAGTCAGCTCAAGTGGGAAAACTCTGAAGCTGTACAAGCAAAGCTCTCTGAACACCTATCCAAAATCGAACAATAGTACGCAAGCAACAAGATAGTAATAAATGCTTTTATGCACCCATCAAAAATTACGTCGCTTGGAAATTAAAGATCTGAAACTAGAGATAAATGGTCAGATGATTGAAAGTACTAACGGTCAAAGACTTTTAGGAGTAGAGATAGGCCAACATCTAAGCTATTCAAAACAGGTCAATAAGCCTCATAGATTGCTATGCTTCCTCCTAGCTAAATTCAGGCAGATCAAACCTCTTCTTCCAACAGATGCCAGAATAAAATTTTGTCATGCTCACATCTTGTCTAACTTGGACTATTGTAATGTTATATGGGGTAGTACAAATCTAGGGAAACTGCTTAAGGTGCAGACAAGAACCACTTTAATGACATTCGATGCACCATATAGATCTCCTTCGAAACCACTTTTGAATCAACTAAAATGGATGCCAATAAATGATCGTATTGCATTCAGGAAATCAGCTATGGTATATAAGTCCCTGAACATTCTTACCCCCAACATACATGGCAGGCTTATTTCAATATGTTCATGAAACACAAAGAAGAGACAAAAGAAGTGCACCCTCTCGCAAAGTGTACCTTCCCCCGGCCACCACCTCAACATTTTTTAGAAATGTTTCAGCTACTCGGCAGGTAAAGAATTATGGAATTGCCTACCCGAGAATATTAGATTATCCCCGACCTTAACAATATTTCAAAAGTTCATATCAGAGATGGTATGACAGCCAATAAAAGCATCAAATATTGCTATGCCCTGCAACAAGATAGATAAGACGTTTTATCATATCCTCATCTTTGATCTACTAACGTAATCAATGAATAAATAGTTTATAATGTTCTTATCATATGCAAGTATTTCGTAGTCAGCCAAATGTCAATTATGTATCTAATTGTATTCAATTAATGTATATTTCATTTCAGTATGTGGTAAACTATTGTTAGCTGTATCTTTTACTGTTATTATATGTGTTAAACTGTCGTATATTTAATTTCCTTTCTATTTATGTGCTATGGACCTTGTGGCAGATTAGCCTTTGTGTTAATCAAGTTATACAATAAGTCTACTACTATATAATGTTATTGTATTGTCTTCGATTTTTTCTCATGCTGGGGCTTAACAAATTATTTAAGACATCTAATTGGTGTTTATATGAAGTCATTTAGCTTGGAACCAGTGCTGTATTTTGTTGATGTCAGAATTGAACAGATCATTTAACTGAATAAGATCCTTCCCAGATAAGAATAAACTTGTATCATGTCCGAAAAATATAGCGGTTATAATATCACTGGCATATTGCAGGTCGTTAACATACCATTTAAATGGAGAGACCCCAAATTAGACCTTTGAGGTACTCCTTGTTAGATATACTTAAACTGTGAGTGGATTTTATTAATGCATACTGCATACGTACTGTATTCGGTTGTTTAAATACCTAATTAACCAACTTAATACTGTACCCCTAAATCCATTCGAAAATGACTTATCTATTTAATAAAATATTGTGATGAATGCAATCGAACGCCTTCGATAAATCTAAAAAAATCCATATGGTTATGGATTTATCTTCAAATGCCCAGGCAATTCTCCTGTAAAGTCAATCAAAGCATGATCAGAAAACCGAAATGCTTACTACACCCACAACAAAAAGTGAGTCATTTGACACATTTAAGCATAATTTTCGTGAGTCAGGTGTAAATTGACTCATTAGTAACAACCAATGAGTCTCTATTGACTCATTTATATTTCACCAGTGTGTCAATCATGAGCTGACGCATTTGCAAAATGCTTCGACTGACTCACATGGTCGTAAAAAATGAGTCAAGATCGACATAAGAGCATTTTAGAAGAAAAAAGTGAGTCAACTTGAAAGTGAGGCTGTATGCATGCGCGCGCATGCTTTCGTGACGTCATCCAAAATGCGCATTCTCGAGCCATATTTGAATTCCCGATCGACGACGCGACGTCGCCATCTTATATCTTGGATTCAGAAGAGTTTTGACTGCAGCTAGTGAAAAATTGGTACGCATAATTATTCATATGGTTTTAAACGATGATTTTTATGACTGGATTCGTGGGCCGAATCTTCTGATTATTATACAAATGATGCATGCGTTCATTTTACGATATCCGCACTCGAGTTGATGAGGCTGTGTGTAACTTAACTATCACTATGAACATGACTGACAATGAGAGCGGACAAAATGTACAGTTCCTCAGGTAGACAAAGGAACATCCCTTCACTGCTATTATGTAAAAATGTGTAGAACAGGTGTCACATGCATATTCACCTTTTTACATAATAGCTGTGAAGGGATGTTCCTTTGTCTACCTGAGGAACTGTATATTTTGTCCGCTCTCATTGTCAGTCATGTTCATAGTGTATAGATTCTACTGTATCGCACGAAGCCGTGTCGAATGAAAACATGCATGATCTTGCATCATTGTTTTAATACAACGAAACTCCTAGATCCTTGTTATTTGATGTAAAACGAATTAATTCAAGATTGTTTCGTGACAGTATGGGTGACAAATAAATCTCAAGTTAAGGCTTAATTTAGTGCGTACAAAGTAGATTTTTCAGATTCGGGTAGCGGGGCCACCGATTACATCGCTAAAATGTGATATTTTAGGATATATTTTCCATTGCAAATGTGGACAGTGACTCTGGCATGGTTTGGTATGTGTGTGATAGGCCTAGGGAGTAGGGGGTCTATGTCATGATGCACCCACAACAAAAAGTGAGTCACCCTTACTCAAATTGATGAGTCACTGGTTTGTCCGTACAGCGAAACACTTGAAGGATCATGTGAGTCACTATGACTCGATACAAATGAGTCTTATTTATCTAAGACTCACTTCAAGTGAGTCTTTAAGACTCATTTGTATCGAGTCATAGTGACTCACATGATCCTTCAAGTGTTTCGCTGTACGGACAAACCAGTGACTCATCAATTTGAGTAAGGGTGACTCACTTTTTGTTGTGGGTGTAGGTACAATGCTATGTTTTGATATAAATTATACCAATTCATCATATGCTATCTATTCGAATGTTTTACTGAAAATATTAAATGTCGGTAAGTCAACGTCATTTTGGATACAAGATATAATATAAGCAATTCTTTAAAAAAAGTAAATTGAGTTGTATTTTAAAGAAATTGAGCAATCCAATAAAAAAAGCACTTCTTATATTGGTGTGGATTGCTCAAGAAATAATAAAGAAAGGAAGAAAGAGAGAAAAGTTACAAAATAAATAAATAAACTGTGAAAAGCACTATAGATTTCAGCCAATAATGAGAGAAATTATTTGAAATACAAAAATCAAGCACGTTTGTAATTACAATTATTAGAATAAGTATAAGTATTTAATTCAAATATTTCAATTCATTTCTTTCTTTAAAACTCGATCAAAAGAAAGCTTACATGAAATTAATATCAAATGACATTTACAATATAACATAGACAATTAACACTATTTGTACTTATATACATCATCAATTGTCGATAAGTAATCAACGTAATTTCGGATACAAGATATAACCATAACAATGAATAATATTACAAGAAATAAGGTACACTTCTTCCTTTGTCCGTCACAATTTATGGAATGATTTTGACAATGATTTATTCCTAATAGATCTAGATAACAGTATATATTCTCAGATTTTTTTGAATGGTAATTTGTGAGTGTTTGTTTTGCGTGACTGCTAAACCATCAACTATGTGGCCATGCCTGGAAACATAGTGCATGGCCCCACAGAGGATTTTCTTTCCTGTTGGGGACCGGGGGAAAATGCAATTAATTATTGATAATTTATTGCAGTTTCTTTTTTTAATTATTTGTGGGGGCAGCCCCATACCCTAGCCCAGTCATGATTCAGTTGCTAAGCAATGGCCTCGTTACTGTGAGACCCCAGGATAAAAACCGTGTCGATCAGCTATAGTAGTGCCCTCTTGTGAGGCATTATTCCTCATTACTGTCAGTTATGACTTAAGGAGGTAGGCCCCCTAGTTGATTGGGATAGTAGCACACACATGCTTTAGCAGTCACGCCAATAAAACAAACCAATATTCAATAAAATCTGAGAATGTATACTATTATTCAGATCTATTAGGAATAAATCATTGTTAAAATAATTCCTTAAATTGGGGTGAAAATCATCATTCCACCTTTATGACCAACAGTGTATGTGTAAATCACTGGCAGATATCAATACATCAAGCTCATAAAATTGATTCGATGAAATTTAATTTTTACTTACACAATATTAAATGTCGAAAAGTAATAACCGTACGTTTGGATACAAGATATATGAGCATGGCATTTGTTTGAATGTATAATTAAAGGAAATTGAGCAATCCACTTAAAATAGCACAGCTTGTTTCGGTGTGGATTACTCAAGAAATAATAAAGAAAGGAAGAAAGAGAGAGAGAGAAAGAAAAAAAGATGAAAATGAACGCATGCACTGCTCAGAATTATTATTTAAGTTTATTAACCACACCGATTTTGCGTGAGATTGTATTACATATATAATTAACATGTTTTTTCTATGTAAGTTTGTTGTCGAAATGGACACCAGGAAATGTAGTACAGGAGACTTCTTTCAGAGGAATACCGTTTAATCTGTATTTGTGTATCCGGGCAAAATCACTATTAAGTTGCTAAATAGCATACATTTTATTTTTGTTAAGTTAAAAGATAATTTATTTGCTTTGTATCCACTGTGTGATTTGTTTAGGTACTTTGTTGACGGTATCCAACACGATTTGAGGATCTGGGTGAGACACAGATAAATCTGTATCATCCGCGAACTGAATGAAAAATAATGAATTGGAAGATTTATACAACTCATTGATGTAAATTATGAATAATAATGGCCCAAGCAAGCTACCTTTTGGAACGACACATTTTTTTTGCAATTGGAAGTTAGTATCATTTAAAGAAAGATACTATTTTCTACACCCATTACTGATCCTATTTAAAGATACTATGTCCCTTTTGCAGCCAGTATCAAATTCTGTACAACTTTGCAGGAATTATGAATATGTCATTTATGTCCTATCTGTGAAATTTAAACATTATCAGTGTCCTAGTATTCAAATTATGCAAGGGAACCCGTTTACCTATTTCAAACTTTCGCCATTCTATTTGAGTGACTGACTGACATCTTTTTTGCTTTGGTAATAACATACAAAATGAGCTGTAACAGCTACATGAGCATTTGTCTACATCAATAACCCACTACTTGTAATGGCCAAAATTAAACTGATTGAATCTTTATGCATCACAAAACGTACGACCATTCGGTAAAAGGGTCTGAAAATCAGACTATTAGTTAGGTAATTGCAGTCACTTAAGTCGATTCGACAACTAAAGGTCGTTATTTTCCCACTAAAAGCCATTTTCAAGCCCTTCATTTTGAGGGAAGTTCTAAATAAGTATTGTCTTTCAATTGCCGTTGGAATTTAACCTGTCATTTGTTTGGCTTGCAAATGGGACAAAGAACCTTTTAAAAAAGTATTCTAATAAAACAGGGTTATTATAAAAGGAAAAATCATTGTGATCAGCTGGACGTTTTGAACCGACTCTTGACCACTTGATAGGAGTGAGTCTGGCAATTTCGAGGTGATTATGTCAATTTCATCATCACTATGATCTCTTTGATTGATTTTTGTAGGTTGGTCTGTTGTATGTGCGATAACAGGGGGCCAACTGTAATCTCGACATGATTCTTCGCCCATGCTCTCTGATGCAGCATGGGAGCAACATCTGACAGGGAAAAGAGGTGTATACCAAAATACCCCTCTAATCTTTACACCATTATCTGTGATCTCTTCAATATATGGGATTCGATCTTTATTTTGAAAACAACTAATGATTGATTCAATGTTTCCAGATTCGGCTTCACATTGTATTTCGACCCATTTTTTCTTATTACCACTTATTCTTTGATAACAGTCTGCAGGACCAGGGGGAACTAGGACTGTGACCCTCTTACTCATAAATCTTGGGACAGTTGAATCTGGAATTATTTCTAGGATGTATGTCCCTTCGTCTTCGAGACAAACAGAGTTTATGATCAGACTAAGTGAAATATTTTGTCCTGATTTAAAAGAACCAATAGAAAATTTGGGCTTCTCGTTTTCGGAAGATTTATGATTTTTATCTATTTTCCCATTTATGCAGAATGGACGAGTTTCAGAAGCGTGGCAAATTGTAAAGTAAGGAATCGAAGATAGTGGTTCGTCGAAGTCAAAAGTGACTGTTGCCGTTTCTCCTCCAAAGAAAGTGAAAGTTTCTTGATCAATGCCGTCAGCTACAGTCAATCCATTTGCACATATCACAATAAGACACGCCCCTACAAGTGCTTTCCATGCGAAGATGCTTTTATAATTGCTGTCCAGATCAAACTGCAATGAGAAGCAGTAAGAAAAGTTCACATTCATATCTCTCAAGCTGTATATACATATGTGTGTATATATATATATATATATGCGTCACAGGAAATACCCACCTAAAAATTGACCTTAAAGTTGACCCCCAAGTCGACCGACCTTGAGTTGGCTTGTGTGAATACATGTACCGCACAACCACTTTGGGATGGGCTTCTATATGTCGTATTTGTCAGATCAGTGCCAACATCTCACACTTATGTTAAATCATTGTTATTTCTATACAGAGTGAGTCAAAAAAAAGTTTACACCTAGAAAATTGCTAATTATTTAGAAAATCATCGATGAACATTAAACTGTTATATGTCTTATGGAAGAGTGTTTTATCCCAAATCATTTGGTACCATTTTTGTGTGGTTTGTATTCACGCTTGGATAGACAGGAGACATTTTTTGCGAGAGTGCAAAAATCGACTTGCGCCAAAGTTGCCTATGTGATGTTTGAATAAAACAATTGGGATTTGGGTATTAATTCGGTCTTTGCAGATCCAAATAACACCCCTAACAAAATTAATCATGCCACACATATCAAATATCGAATATCAAATATCAACGAACATTTGTGCGCGTGTGTGTGGGTGTGTGTGACTTTGCCCTTTGCAAAAAACATATGCAATGCATTTCATTTGATACATTCAATCCATTCTCTCACTCCGCTAATCCCAACAACATACTGAAGGCATCACTTTGGCGCAAGTCGATTTTTGCACTCTCGCAAACAATGCCACCTGTTCATCCAAGCGTGAACACATACCGCACAAAAATGGTACCAAATGATTTGGGATAAGACACTCTTTCATAAGATGTATAATCATTTACTTTTCATAGATGATTTTAAAAATAATTAGCAATTTTCTAGGTGTAAACTTTGTTTTTACTCACACGGAGAGTTAATAATTGTTATCATTACAATTGCTAAAGATTAATAACCAAAACTGCACCTTGAATTCAATATTTGAAACAAAATTATTGCTCTTGATGATTCAGCAATCACAGGAAAAAATCGTTGCAATGTTTTGTTGTAACCTTTTATGAGTGGAAATAAAATTCGAGACTTGAACTTGACGATTCGACAATCAAAGGAAGGATATGTGGTTATTCGATCAGCCATCAATGACGTTATAAATATATTTATTTAAAGGCTGAAGAAAAAAGCTTTGAGACAGAAAATAACTTCTCAGTATAATTCACAAGCCAAAGCTCCCTTCAATTCTTTCCTTTTCTCCCCTCTCACTCTTCCTCTTATTTGATGAAACGAGGCAACGATGTGTAATACATGGTGGGTACACATTCCTATTTTCCCTGCCGTGTTGCAGGGGGGGGGGGGGGGGTGTGTTACACCCACAAATGTAATAACTCCCACAAATGTAATAACGCCCACAAATGTAATAACACTTTACCCACAAATGTAACAACACCCACAAATGTAATAACACTTTACCCACAAATGTAATAATTTCACCCACAAATGTAATAACCACTTTACCCACAAATGTAATATAGTATTAATGACTGCTTTGAGAGAAATAGTTGTTTTATTACGCTCAAGGGAAGGTTGGAATTGTGCTATTCCCCGAGGCTTGCCGAGGGGAATAGCCCAATTGTAACCTTCCCGAGAGCGTATGAAAACAACTATTTCTCGAATATTAAAGCAGTCATTAATACTTTTATATGCCGAAAAAAAATAGACTAAAAAATAAAAAATACAAAATATTTTTCAATTTTGTCGAAGACAGGATTCGAACTCTTGCGTACAACAAGAGGTGTATCGAAAACCAACGCTTAGACCACTAGGCTATCGCGCGTCGTTAACATCCTCGGCAGTTTTCTCCAATATATACATTAAAATGGATTGAAAACGGCTCTGCATGAGGGAAGCTTCGCAAAAGCTCCATGAAACGGGCCCTTCTTTTACTTTTGCAATGCATATTGGCACGAACTTAGATCAAGATCTATCGGCAGATGTTGTTTTTTTTGTTTTTGAGAGTTTATTTTCGTCTTCATGTCAACAATGCAAGATAAAATTGTCGGTAAGATCGATCGAGATTCAATTGTATTGAAATTACCGACCAATCCTTCGCACACATTACGGTATCCTCCATCGCTCAAACCATTTTTTAACATGTAAACCTATGGGGTAACCATGGAGTAACCATGGTTATTAAAAATATTGAAATGTTTTATGCATGGTTACCGAGAATTTTACAGGAACAGTTGAAGTTTATGAATGCAATTCGACCAATCAGATGGCTGGATTTCTTAAGTGAGGTATATAATAATTTTTAATCAACCACAAATGTAATAATGACTTTACCCACAAATGTAATAAATTTGAAGTGATATTTTGTCGAATTTGTTCGAAACTAAAACCCTGTAATAAAGCATGGGTATAGCTAACTACCATCTAGCTAACTACCCCCGGACATCTACCCCCAGTCAACTACCCCCTCCCCGGACATCTACCCCCGGACATCTTACCCCATCCAACTACCCCTCCCCCTGGACAACTAACTCCCCCTCCAACTACCCCCCCCCCCCGGACATCTACCCCCAAGCAAATTATGGTAGTTGTGGGTAGTTGCCCGGGGGTAGTTGGATGGGGGTAGATGTCCGGGGGTAGTTTTCAGGGTGGGGGTAGTTGGCTGGGGGTAGTTGGAAGGGGATAGTTGGATTGGGGGGGGGGGAATGTCCGGGGGTATTTGACGGGGGGGGGGTGTATGTCTGGGGGTAGTTGCCCGGGGATAGATGTCCGGGGGGTACTTGACTTGGGGTAGATGTCCGGGGGGGTATTGTCCGGGGTAGATGTCCAGGGGTAGTTAGCTGGGGGGGGGGGGGGGGGTTATCATTCTAGGGGGTAGTTAGCTGGGGGTAGTTGGCAGGGGGGTAGGTGTCCTAGATTCTCGATTAGAGATTATGTCTGACATTTCTTTTGGGGGAGTCCCCTCTCTCGTGGTTGTAGCTCCATGGTAATGAGCAGTGTCAGAACACTAAAGTTACAACAAAGTTATTTCGATTAGGATAAACTTTAGTTTTTGCTGTGTTTAGAAATCTTCATTGAAAAAGATCGCACAACCAAAAACAAACTAACAATTATGCATTAAACGGGTTAATCCTCACGTAGTATATTACAGACCAATCATGTGTGATTCTTTGTCTACACTATAAGTGTATAAACCGTTGTTTTTATGTGTCATATGAGTGAACTATATATCATAAAATATGTTATCTCAGTGTTAAAGCAAATATCTGGAAACTACATGCCTCTATTGCTTTTTAAAATCACTAACATATTCATGTATTTATAATCCTTATACAAGTGTATGGTTTGTTTTGCATTTATGTCTTTAATCAGATTTCTGTTTAAGGTTGAAAATGGCTCAAAAGTGGCAAACGCCAAACTCTTCAACAGAGATCAGGTAAAGGTTGTTAATATTCTTTATCTCATTGTATAATCAAAATAATTATTTCCTTTTGATCAGTCATACTTCATTTCAACTCCGTCTACTCTTAAAGCATCTGAAAAGTATTACTGAAAAAACTTTTGCAGTTGTACGTGTTAAGTAGTTTTATATGGACGAATACTAAGTTACAGAAAGCCAGGTATTTTAGTATTTCGGCATCTTGTTCTCTTGTTTTTCCTAGCTTAGAAGAATTGTCACGTGTTAGGTTGTTTGCGTTTTATATCAAGTTCAGTTGATTTTATCAGGTTCAATATTGCCCAAATTATAACCTTGTTTGCTTGTAAAAGACATGTTTTGCTTGTAAAAGACACCTTTTTATACGTAATAATTATTTTGGTTCTGTTACCGTCTGTATATTAATGAAACAACCTCTTCATTCGTTTGGAATAAAATATTTTCTATCTTACAAAATCTATGTATCCATCATTGCATTTAATACTATAAAACCATAACCTCTGCAATTTACTCACATTGATTGAGAGAGTATATAGATATTTTATCAGTCAAAGGGTTCTGCAATCGTTCATTCAAAACATGCAAATATGTTTCGCGCGATCTCGTTATACAGCTATTTATGATTTGTTATATGAAAGTTAACCGATTATCATTTCAGACTTCTTCTTGTTTATATAGCTGCTTGAGTGTTTCAGAAGTAGGGAAAACTGTAATATAAATGTGTTTTGTTTGTATTTGCCTTTGAATAAATTTCGTTCTCATGAATTAACACCGTGTACCGCGTACCAATTGGTAGTCTTCAGTATAAGTAATTGATATGTTCATCATATGAAGAAAGGTAATTCATTCACGCACTCATGAAAATATTAAACATCGCAATCCAACGTTTTAATGTCACTAATAGCGTACATATATATATATATATCAATATATTTTACATATCGTGAACATATTTCATAATTACATGCATAAAACAATCAGCGTCAATATTTAAATACATTTAAGGTCACTTATTCAATTACTTTTTTTTCTACGAACATTGAATTTCAGGATATTTGTGGGCGTTAGAATATTTACATGATTAAGAAATCGTCGACGGTCAACGAACCATCGAATCGGTCCCTCCTCTGTGTGTTATATATATGGACCATTTTGACTGATTCGTCAGTTCGTGTGACCGCCGACCAATCATTTATTTGTGACGTGTTGTATCCACATATGTAATAATGTAATTTATTTTTAAATGAAAAAAAAGAGGAATAAGATGGTGGGTCTTAGTTTCGAAGATTTGTTTAAATTTCTATTTCCTTTGAAATAACCGGGTCTGGAGGAAAGACTACGCTCTATACCCATGTTATTCCACAGGAATGAGATGGTGAGGTCTTAGTTTGAAGATTTTTTTTTTAAATAACCGAGTCTGAAGTAAAGACTACGTTCTAATCCCATGCTTTATTACCGGGTCTTAATTTGGAAGATGGAGGGGTCTTAGTTTAAAAGGTTTTTTTGTTGTTTTGTTTTGTTTTGTTTTTTAACTTTTGAAAAACCGGGTCTGGAGGAAAGACTACGCTCAATACTTATGTTCTTCCACAGGAATAAGATGATGGGGTCTTAGTTTTTAAGATTTTAAAAAAGTTTTGAAATAACCGGGTCTGGAAGAAAAACTACGCTCTAAACCCATGCTCTATTACCGGGTCTTAGTTTGGAAGATGGTGGGGTCTTAGTTTTGAAGATTTTTTTTTTTTTTTAAATAACCGGGTCTGGAGCAAAGACTGCGCGTTATACCCATGCTTTATCACAGGGTTTTAGTTTTAAATTCGACAAAATATCCCTTCAAATTTATTACATTTGTGGGTAAAGTCATTATTACATTAGTGGGTGATTCAAAATATCACTTCAAATTTATTACATTTGTGGGTAAAGTGGTTATTACATTTGTGGGTGAAATTATTACATTTGTGGGTAAAGTGTTATTACATTTGTGGGTGTTGTTACATTTGTGGGTAAAGTGTTATTACATTTGTGGGCGTTATTACATTTGTGGGAGTTATTACATTTGTGGGTGTAACAGGGGTGCGTGCTGCGCAGACAGAATGTGTTTGTGACCAGTGAATGAAAGAAGTGAAGAACGCGGAGCAGAGTTTGTAGCAACTGTATGGCTGAACTGTATGCAGTGTACGTACAAATGTGATGATCATGATGGATCAGCTCTTGGCGTCGAAAGATGACGGTTTCCAGCCACGAATTAAGGTAGTTCGCTGCCAAAAATGGTCAATGCCCGAGATAAATATTTTAAAATGCTTTGTATCGGACTAATCTTGTTATTGTTTTAATTTTATAAATCAGTGTGATGTTTACTGTAGCACCCCCTACCCTCCCCCCCCCCCCCCCGTAAACATAGATTTAAAAAATGATGAATGGAAATACGTTAAGTGGAAGTTAAACCCTGAGTTACCAAAATGCTACCCAAATGTGATATGAAGTTAACTACTTAACGTCAGGGGCAACCCAGGGTGAACAATGAAAACAAGATATTTGCTATTCCTTTTCCTCTTCACCCTGATAAGGTAATGGAGGGGGGGGGGGCAATTGTACTGCAAGATTACGTGTGGGACAACGCTCGAAAATTATGAAAATAATAGTAAAATGTGAGGTGAGGTAGTCAACTACAAGTCACCTTCGGGTAGCATCTGGTAGCTCAGTGTTTAGCCTATACATTTTGGATTTTTGTTTTCTCAATTTATTTATCATTTTTATAGGGGGCAAGGTTGTATGTTATTAGATGAGACGACCTAAGAATGTAATATTAACCCCAATATACAGTAACATCGCAATAATTCATTTTTACCAAGATTAGTCTCTCATACATAACAATTTATGCAGAGTTTCGGTATAATGCTTAATCAGGACTCCTGTGCGACAATTTTGTTTTCTTCAATAGAATTATCGCGGAAATTGACCAGTTCAGCCATAAAGTTGCGCGTGCTACATACTCCGCTCCGCGTTCTTCACTTGTTTCATTCACGTGTTAGGTTAAACACAAGGAAAAAAGGCATGTGTATCCACCCATGTATTACATTTGTATTGCAAGCCTTTTTTCTCCAGCTTTTGAATAATACTATTAAAAACGTCATTGGTGGCTGTTCTATCAATCACATATCCTCCCTTGGATTGTCGAATCATCAAGTTCAAGTTTCAAATTTCATTTCCACTCATAAATAGGTTACACAAAAATTCAATAAAGGTGTAATACTGGTTATTAATTCATGACAATTGTAATAATCACATTTTTTAAAGCTAATAATATAGAGACAATAATGATACGTGTATCGACAAGTAAGTGTAGTATATACAGAAGCCCAAATCCAAAGTATATGACTGTACGGTAGTTCTATTCTCGTATTAAGAAACAATGTACTATTCTGTTTACCTTTTTTTTTAATTGGCGATCTGTGAACATTTCGTAAAGCGTGGCAGAATATCCCTCAAACCCAATTTGACAGTCAGGCGATTACATTCAACTTTGATTTTAATTCAAATTATTTCCCCAACGAATCATAATTTAACGTTTGAAAGGAACTAATGCATATAGCACTGACCCCAGTCACATCGGCTCAAAGTTGGTACGAGAGGATTTTGTCATCTTTGAGAGCAAAATAAGCTATTAATAAACAAAATTTCCGGTATTCTTTACTATGAACTAGATTTCTAAGATTACAGCGGTTACAGAAAAATCTTAACGAGGCTAAAATGGTGTCTACTTTGTTTTTGATAGGCTCAGCTCTCTCTCTCTCTCTCTCTCTCTCTCTCGCTCTCTCTCTCTCTCTCTCTCTCCCTCCCTGTCTCTCTCTATCTCTGTGTCTTTCTTTAGTTACCTTCCGATCCATAGTGTATGATTGTGTTGGATGTTAATTTTGAAATAAAGTCTGTGTGGCGTTGGGACCCGTCGGCTATAGGGCTTGCTGCAAATAAAAAAAAACAATGATGGGAGATATTATGACGAACACAATTATACTGTTGCAATAATAGTCAGGTTCCTGTGATTTATAAGTATCAAAAGCATTAGTTTTAGAAGGGATAACACCAATTTCAATAATTAGTAGCCTTGTTAAAAAAATGGCAATTCATTAAAATTTAAACATTTGTAAATATTGTAAATATATACATGTATATGTGCGTCATTCCAAAAAGGGCTAAATCCACTCATTTAACTCCAAACAGAGTTAAATCTACTGTGGCAAATGCGATTGTTTTTCTTCATATAAACCAACTTTCCTAAAGCTAAGTTTTGCAATTTTTGTTGTAGCGCTGTATATGTTGCAGCCACCAATGGCGTAATGAGCAAACACTCTATGGGGGTCAGAACAAAATCCTTATCACCACCAAGATTCATAACGCACGGACGGCGGAGCGTCTTCCACAATAGGGAGGGGGTGCACCTAAAAAAGGGCATTTTTGGGGAAAAGGGGCACCCATAAAGGGAAACATCAACAAAACATACACCATTTTTACATCGTCATAGTTGTGATTACACTACCAGGGATGATATTAATATTTGTTTCTTTCTTTACGTGGTACAAGATAGTTGAGTTCTCGTGTATTAAAGACCGCAAATGCATTCAAAGTCCATGGTTATTGCTCTTATTTTTATTTATGACATTTCTAGTTCTCTTTTAGGACCTAACATTGCTATGGAGGTAATCTTAGATCAAAATATGGGTGAAATTTGGGAAATACGATCATACCAATTCAGCTCCACTTTCAAAAAAATACGGTGACCGTTAATTAATTTTAAAAATATAACAATACACTGGTCGGCTGGATGTGCGTATCATAACGGTATAACCAACACGAAAAAGCCAACAAAAAGCCAACCTCGGCATTGGCTGGAATAAAACGCATAAGGCGCTATCTCATTGTTTTAACGGCTTGTTCAAATCATCGAATATTTGTGTCCTCCCAAAAATATTGGAAGTCGTTATGTTTATGGATATTTCAGCCGTCTCTGAACCGATTTTGATTCACCAAAGATGATTTAAATTGTATGTTCTTTCAAGTTTGACACTCAGTTTTTCATTATCTCACAAACAAAATTTGTGTAGCGCCCTCTGCAACAAAACTCAACTATCCCTTTAATTAAGAAACATACTTTGCAGTTGGTTGTGATGGTCTAAATTTTCGAGCGAGCGAAGTGAGCTAGCAAAAATGTTAAGATTTGTGAGGTCCCAGTGCGAAAAAATTACATCTTATAAAGAAGACCCCCAAAAAAAACCTGATGAGTATTTAAGTGACTTGGTAATAGTGTTCAGATAAAAACGGAACATTATTAACGATAATAATTTGGGAAAACTGATCTGATCGATTCCTTATTTCTCCCTACTATAATATTACAATTTAATTACATTTTAGGACTAGGTGAATGTAAATCGTCACAAAGCAATGAATTGGCTCTTTACACCATTCAAGACATTTAAGTTTTAAAAGATTTTAAGAGTCTGCCTTAATACTCTTATGTCTTATTAACGGTTGGAGAAATTCAAAAATGGTTGGGATAATTTACTGTCGATCACTGTTAGAGGGTGTTGCACAGTGACGCCTTCATAGAAAACCATAAATATCTTTGTGGTTTGAGAATTTTCTCAGGATCTTTTGCCTGTTAGAGGGTAAGTACAGTAGAAAGAATATAATCAGTAACATTTCATACAAAAATTACACAGTTTTTTCATCAACCTTCAACAATATTACCGAGTCACTTTAAGCACTATCTAATGAATAAAGACTGAAAAGTTCTTTTATAAGTAACAAAATTATAACATCTATATAAAACATCTATAAATGCGAGTGAGCGTAGCTCTAGGGAAAATTAAAGAAAAGGGGCTCTCAGTCGCTTTGAATTAAGGCTGCATGCTATAGAGAAATAAAAAGTAGGCACTTATCAAAAGTAAAAAGGGAAGTTATAAGAAAAAAAAAGGGTGCTCGTGTCAAAGGAAAAATGGCACTTCTTGCACCTGAAAAGAGACACTCAACAGAAATGAAAAAAGGCACTCAACAGAAATTTAAAAAAAGGCACTTGTTAGAATGGAAATGGGGAATCTGTTGAAAGAGAAGGGCAACTATCAGATCTAAATAGGGGCATATATCAGATGTTAAAAGGGGCATTTCGAAAAAGGGAGGGGCTCAATAAAAAAAATAAAAAGGGGGCACTTACCCGAAGGTTATATGGTACTTATTAGAAAGGAAAAGGGGCACGTGTCAAAATAAAAGGGGCACTTACCAGAGGAGAAAAAGTCATTTAAGAGGAAGTGAAGGGGGAACTTAGTAATAAAGAAAGTGGCATGAGTCAAGGTAAAAAAGGGCAAAGTATCAGAGGTGAAAAGTGGAATTACTCGCACCTGAAAAAACGCACTTACCTGAGATGAAAAGAGAAGAAAAGGACAGTTGTTAGAAAAGAAAAGGGGCACTTGTATAAGGGACTATTGCGGGTACTTAAAAAGTGGGGGCACATTGCTCCCATTGCCCCCCCCCCCCCCCAACCGGGAGTGCCGCCTCTGGCATAATGGAGAAAATGAGAGGGTAACCCGGAAAATCATGTAATTTCAGCAACATTTGTAAATCACTGGTATCGAATCAGAAATAAACCACGTTTTAATTTTATTTGGGGGGTCAACTGCCCCCCCCCCCCCCCCCCTCCCCCATCAGTACTCCAGTGGCAGGCACCAATCTAGACGATCAGTGCAAAGTTCCTAATTTAAAACCGCCATTTTGTCCGTTTGAGGCCCTTTTTTAGGCCTTTCATTCGGCCCAAATATCTCAACTGTCTTAGATGCTACATACTTATAAACTATTCCTACAGATATTCCAAGACACGCCCTTTCGTCTGCGATGCATTACTTGCCATTCGAAATGCCATCTTCATACTCTGAATTCAAATCCGAAATCGACTCCGTCTTAAATCACGATTTGTTTAAATTTCTTTTAGTGCAGTGCAATTCGAAATAAAAGGGGCTGTGTGAATTTCAAGGAGATATTCACAACTTCTGTCACTCGTGAAGGCCCTCTTTAAGGTCCTGAATGATAAAGTTCAGGAGCTTACGGGGGCTCCTATCCCTGAACACCCTCCCCCCCCCCCCCCCCGGAAAAGGCTCCGAAAATTCATCAGGCCAGGGGTGCTACGGCAGCCGCCTGGAATCTATCTGTAAAGAAATCGTTCCCAACACAGCCCTTTGTTTATTATAAAATTGTCCTTAGGAGAAACGGTATGTGTGTGAGAGAATTTATTTCCATCAACGTAAACCACTTAAGCCAATAGGGCAATGCAAATTTCAAATGATAGATTAGAGAGTTTCTATACCTCTTTGAGGTTCTGCTAAAAGTGGAGAGCGTCCGAAAGCTGGACCTTCGCACCCTCCCCCCCCCCCCCATAAATATCCGGGACCCGCCGCTGATTATCATTTTGTTCCTTAAGATATCTCCTTTATATCATTAGGAAGGGAATTCCTTTGTTTTATGGCATTGTAATAAAACGAATTTCCAATACTACCTGCTCTTTCTGGGAAGTTACAGTTGAATCTGCTTTTTCTTGTATTATAATCATGTAAGGCAGTAACAAGATCGAAGTTGGATCGAATA
>JAVYIG010015581.1:0-35240 GCA_035222895.1 Strongylocentrotus droebachiensis | reverse complement strand
TTTATCATACATTTAGTTTTTAAAATTCGTTTGAGTGATACTTTTTGTGTTAAGTAAAATTAGAGATATCTTGATCTGTATGTGATTTATATGTTTTTTCATACTAACAGCAGCTATTTTTTTTTAATATCAAATATGATGATTCAGACAGGACTTTTTTTGGTGCTTCAATGATCATTTTGAGATAATAAAATTTCTTCCAATCTTTTCATTCTATACAGCCTCTGCTTTAAATGATGGTTCGTGGATCGATGTTTCTGTTCTACGAGATGAAAAATCAATCGCACTGGTCATCGATGAGCAGTACTCCTCCTCCATGGATGGAAATGCAACACTCTTGAAGGAGAATGATGGAACAACTTTCACAGGTGTACCAGGTAAGATTCCTGCTGATGCTGTTAACTCATTGACTGCTGGAACCAGTTGGTCCCTGTATTATTCCTATGGGAAAGAGAGAATTCAATAGTCAACAGGTTAACAGGAGTCACTTGTTTTGCCACTGTCTGTCCGAAAGTTAATGGTGCTGATTGCGAAAGAGATCATGGTGACAGTAATTGTAATAACAATTCAAAGATGATGATTATATTTTTAAATGTAGGGCATGTTTCTCTGTGGTGTGCTAATGAGAGTTTCGTTTTTGTGAAAATGACATGAATGATGGAGATGATGGTGCATGATGCTGTGAAGATAAACACAATAACATAGAAGTTATACAGTAGGTTTGCGGTTGCACCATGTGTGTGAGAGAGAGAGAGGTTTGAGGAGTCCTGAAAAGGACTCTGACTCGGTAATCTTTCTTGGAGGAGTGTAGTCCTGAAAAGGACTGTTTTCAGGACTCCTCAAACCTCTCTCTCTCACACACATGGTGCAACCGCAAACCTACTGTATATCTACATCACCATGCAAGCCGACACTTACAAGCAGCATCTAACATAGAAGTTTTTGATACGTTGTTGAGACTATAAATTGTTATTAATAAAATTATGAGATTTGTGAATATTTGTATTGTAGAAATTGATACAGAGGTGATGTTATTGAAATGTCTGGGTAGTAAAGGGTTAAGGATATAAGCAAATTCAATGTCAAGATGTTGTTGTGAGATGATGAGAATGAAATAAGGCAGTAAACAATTATACATACATATATAAAAACATAAGTTAAAGCTAGGGTAGAAATACCTATCTATTCATAAGTAAAGTATAACAGAAATTATATATTATATTTTAATATTTCAATAACATATATCTAAATTTAATTTCGTTCATAATATCTTTATTACTGTTCCTCATTCGATTGTTATGATTGGTATTTTTCTTTTCTGTTGTAATAGCGCTCTGATCAGTTTGTCTGTAATATCGCTCAATAGGAATCAATTATTTGTATTATTACCCATATACATCCTTTCATTTCCAGCTACCGTCAGACCTCTGCTGCCATTCAGTGGGCCTTCAGAATCCTTTGTTAAGATCTACGTCGGTGGAGTACCAGAGGGTACCACCACTGTCCCCACCCTGCAGGGCTGCTTCAGGGGGCTTGTCATCAATGGAGAAGGGTTCAACCTTCAGGAGAAGGCTCAGAATGAGGAGGGTAAGATGATCATTTTATTTGGTAATCAACATGTTTGTGTCATTTTATTACTCAAGATAAGTGATTTGATTTTGATTTGTTGGTTTCTCTATTGTTTTTCTTTTTTTCATCATACATTTTCATGAACATAATATGGTTTGATAGAATATTTTAAGTGTATATAATTTCATACAGATAATAAACGAAATTAAACAAATATATTGAATGCATAATTAACAGACATTAGATGCAGGGGGGCTACAGAAATAAGCAAAGTAGCTTGACGTGCCCGCAGCCCTCGACTTAGATACAACAATAAAAATAAAAATAAAAAAGAGTGACTTGCAGAGAAGAAAAGGAAAGGGGACAGAAGGAGTGTTGGTAATAATACAATAAATCTAATACATCTGCTGATTGAATACAGGTTCATTCATGGATGGATAAACGATGCTAGGTCATGGATGATTACACATCATTGTTGAATGTACAGTCAATGTACACACGAACATGAATACAGTACAATTACACACGACAGGATCAATACTTAGACAATAACATAGTTTTAACCACCTTCTAATATTAATCACTATGACTTGTAACAAATTATGGAAATACATGTTTTAAGATAAAATCTTTCATGGAAACTTGTGCAACACGAGGCAATTTGACCATAATCAAACCTTTTAGCTTGTGAAGCAAATTTGAATGTTGAAAAATTGAGCTTTATCCTTGTGTTATCTCAACAAAATGTAATTGTATTGATTATCAAATTCCTACTTGGTAGAGGTGTTGTGGTCGAGTGGATACGTGGCCGGACTGTTGATCACAAGGTTGGTGGTTTGAGTCCCGCCGTGGCACTAATGTCCTTTGGCAAGACATTGATATACATTTGCCACACTCCACCCAGGTTTAAATGGGTACCCGGTAGAATGCGAAAGCCAATGTGGTATGCTTAGCAATTTGAGACTAGTAGCTCTTGTTGGAATGCTCCCCAGTGAGCGGAGAAAGTGCATACATAGTGTGCGGGCAAGCCAGAGTCTGATGACCGGGGTAATAATGTAAAGCGTTTTATAGAAACTCGAACTTTCCTGACGTATTAAGCGCTATATAAGCACAAATATTATTATTATTATGACATTTCCAGATGTTATATACTGTTTGCCAAAGAATATGGTATCATACCCTCATACCAATACTACTGTACATTTCATTTCAGTAACTAATCAATTAAATAAATAATTTTTTTCTTCAGGTATTTCAGCGACGTGTACAGATAACTGTCTTCCAAACAACCCCTGTATGAATGGAGGCTCATGCTCTGAGAAATGGGACTCTTTTGAATGCAATTGTACAACTACCTCATACACCGGCAAGACTTGCACTGAAGGTAAGAAAATGATTTGTTGATGGATTGAATGCATGAACGGACAGATGAGGGAGGGATGGAAAGATAATTGTCTTTTCAGAAACCCCTGTATGAATGGAGGCTCTTGTGTGGAGATGTTGATTATTCCAATGCTGTTGTATACCTACCTCATACACTGGGGAGACTTGCACCGAAGGTAAGAAAATGATATGTTGATGGATTGAATGCATGAATGGATGGATGAAGGAGGGTGGGAAGGAAAGATAACTGTATTCTATGCAACCCCTGTATGAATGGAGGCTTTTGTGTGGAGATGTTCATTCATTCCAATGCTGTTGTATACCTACCTCATACACTAGAGAGACTTGCACTAAAGGTAAGAACGTGACTGATTAATGGGTTGAATGAGTGACAGAAGGAGTGAGGATGGAGGAAGGGAGAATGAGATATAGATAAATTCTCCACCAACCCCTGTATAAATGGAGTTTCTTGCATGGGGATATGGGATTCCTGTGCATGCAATCCGTATAATCACCTCATACACTGAAAAGACTTGTACTGAAGGTAAGACAAGTGATTGATAGATTGATGGTTCAAGTGAATGAAGGGGTAAAGGAGGGAGGAAAGAAAGAAGGAAAAGAAGGATTGAAAGATGACCCACTTGTAGACTTGCCATTTGTAAATGGATGCTCATGCCTGGAGATACAGGTTTATTTGAAGGCAATCGCAATGCTCCCTCAAACAATTGAAGGACTTGCACTAAAGGTAAGATAATTTGTAATTGATAGATGGAATGAGTGAGCGAGTGAGTTAGTGAGAAAGTGAGTAAAGTGGGGAGGGATGGATTAATATATAAAAGATTTGAACCACCCCTGTGTAAATGGAGGCACTTGCATGGATAAATAGAGTCTTTTAAATACCATTGTACAACTACCTGTAACTTTTATGTACACCAGAAAGACTTGCACTAACGGTTACCATAGTCATGTATTCATGGATTAAAGGAGTCTGTCTCACTCGTTCATCAGTAGCCAGAGGCGACAAAGATTTTACAAATTACAAATCCGTTTATGACAACAAGATGCACATACATTTTGTAGATGCTTCTGTACCAGGCTTTACAGATTACAGATATCAAACTAATCTGTATGAGATAAAAAGTGTAATTAAATATTGATTACACTACATATAATAGAAATTCACAATTTTTAAAAGGAAAATCTAATAAAAGCAAAATTACCCAGTATATGATTTCGTTTTTTCAATTTCAGATGTTGGTGCAACCTTCAAAGATACCACCGCCCTCCTGTACCCCCTTATTGCCACTCCTGACCAGCCAGCGGACGTTCTGGAGACAGATGATCTGCAGTTTGGATTCAGTACAACCTCCCCAGATGGGACCATCTTCTATGTTAGGAACAACTTGCTGAAAGTGCTGAACAAAATTACATCAGTGTCAGCCTGCAGGGAGGACACCTTAAATTTGTCTTCAGCTTTGGAGCAGAATTAGGTGATTATTGATAACTCTACATTTGGTTGCATATTTTACTCATTTCATTTTTATGCCTCCTGTTACGAAGTAGCCGGAGGCATTATGTTTTCGGGTTGTCCGTCCGTACGTCTGTACGTACGTACGTACGTACGTCTGTACGTACGTACGTCCCGTTCTCGTGATCGCGTTATCTGAAGAACCGATTGATGGATTCCTGCCAAACTTTGGTCATGTATGTATCTTGCAGAGCCAATGAACTGATTAGATTTTGGGGTCACGAGGTCAAAGGTCAAAGGTCACAGGGCTCATTATGTATGCAAAAACAGTTTGTGATCGCGTTATCTGTAGAACCGATTGATGGATTCCTGCCAAACTTTGGTCATGTATGTATCTTGCAGAGCCAATGAATTGAGTAGATTTTGGGGTCACAAGGTCAAAGGTCAAAGGTCAGAGGGCTCATTATGTATGCAAAAACAGCTCGTGATCGCGTTATCTCAAGAACCGATTGATGGATTCCTGCCAAACTTAGGTCATGTATGTTACTTGCAGAGCTGATGAACTGATTAGATTTTGGGGTCATGAGGTCAAGGTCAAAGGTCATGAGGCTCATTATGTATGCAAAAATAGCTTGTGATCGTATTATCATTAGAACAGATTGATGGATTCCTGCCAAACTTAGATCATTTATGTATCCTGCAGAGCCAATGAACTGAGTAGATTCTTGGTTCATAAGGTCAAAGGTCATGGGCTCATTATGTATGCAAAAATAGCTTGTGAACGCATTCTCATTAGAACTGACAGATGGATTACTATTTAACTCAGGACA
This sequence comes from Strongylocentrotus droebachiensis, assembly GCA_035222895.1. NCBI lineage: Eukaryota > Metazoa > Echinodermata > Echinoidea > Camarodonta > Strongylocentrotidae > Strongylocentrotus > Strongylocentrotus droebachiensis. The sequence continues at coordinate 29,990 of JAVYIG010015581.1, read as the reverse complement.
TCTTGCAGAGCCAATGAACTGAGTAGATGTTAGGGTCATGAGGTCAAAGATCAAAGGGTCATATATGTATATGAGAAATTGCTTGTAATCGCGATATTCTGAGAGCCTGTTAATGGATTACAATTAAACTTGAATTAAAAAAAAATCTTCTGCTTTGGTTTGTAAAATTGCTCTATGACGGAGGCATCATTTTCGACTGCGCGCAGTCGAATTCCATCTAGTTTCCCAATGAGTGGAGAATGTGCATACTTTGTGTGTGGGCAAGCTGAAATCAGATTATTGGGGTAATGATATATATGTAAAGCACTTAGAAAAACCATGGATGTATTAAGTGTGGCAGTAGTATATAAACGTGGAATATTATTATTATTATTGTTATATTTTTGTATCAAAGATATATTGTACCTGTGTTTTTTTAATTTTTTTACTTCTGTCTTTCGTTTGAAACAACAGAAAGGATAAGAAGATGCTGAAGAGTATAAACCTTTTTTCAGTCAGTGATGTACATGTAGATGCTACATTTACATTCTACTAATATTCATTTAATATTTTGGATGTCCATGTATATATAGTATGTGTATGGTAGTACATGTATTAAAACTGTATTCATGATGGATTTGGGGAAGGGGGGGGGGGGGCTTTAGGGGAAGGGGGATTTGGAGTTCTTTCGTTCCATTTTCTACATGTGCCTTGCTTACATGTGTAAAATGCGTTTTCGGAACATGAAATTGAACTTGACAACCTCAAGTGATGCATGCAAACTGTTGATGAGAATTTCAAGCATATAGAACAAATGAATGAATTGCAATTGTGCCAGGTTACTTGAGAAAAAAAGCTATTTGGAAGAAGTACATAAATGTTTTTCATGAGTTAATGTTGGAATAATTTCTCAAATTCATTCATTAATACAAAGGGACAGCATAGTGAGTTGTTATCTAATGTGCATATTTTTTGTTTTATTTCTTCTTCTAGTTGAGGTTGAGAAAACTGGACCATACAATGATGGATTCCGTCATGGAGTCATTGTGAAGAGATTTGGAAGGAGGATCTTGGTTGATGTAAGTTTATGCTCATGAATTCAACTTGATTTATTGATCATTACGATGATATCCAATGCACCGATACTTAAAGCCTGTATGTACCAGTTTAGCCAGGAGGGATTAGAACTCCCTGCGTGGTCACTGACAGGTGGTTATCTCCTCAAATCATGTCTCAATTAACATAATAAAAAGGGGATCATGGGGGTACCGCTTAGGCATTGTTTGCTATATAGAGGGCGCCAGTAGCTTCGCGTAGAGCAGTCCCGCTTTAAGTAAAGTCTTATTAATGAGAATTTTTTAGACAAACCAAGATGTAGACAATGTATTACATGTATGAGTAATTCAAATTTATTATTTGCTTTGTTGAGGAAATTGGGGAATCTGTGCAGAAATGTAGAATATTAATTTGGCTAGTAATGCATGCAAAAGAGATGAAAACATTTGGAGGTGTCATGGTAAAGAAGTTCTTTCACTTGACTCTCAGTCCATAAGTTGAATGTTTGAATCTCAGCCCAGCACCAACTTTGTTATTGGCAAGGCAGTAATCCATTTATGTTCAATTGCCATTGTTACTCGCCTATATAAACAGGCTAATGGCAATAATCATACTTTGTTCTATAAAACTACCAGCACAGTTTAAGGTTTGTGAACTGATTGTATGTCGCTTCAAGCATTAAGAGGCAACTCTTCAACTTTGTAGTTCTAATCACCTCTTTACCTATTCTTATTTTCTGACCAAAGGTCGATAATCAAGGGGAAGATTACCTCACCCTCTTGTCAGCACCACGCCCGTTCCAGGGCAGGGCAGCAATCTTGGTAGGAGGGGTAGAAAACAACATGAGTATGTTCAGTTCTGGTGGATATGAGGGCTGTATCTCAAGTAAGTGAAACATCAGAAATGGAGATGTGGCAAAGACTCTCTGTTGTATTCAATGATTTTAATGATTTTATGCCAATATCAATGATATTTTACCAAATCTGGGAGTAATCCATCATTAACAGCGCCAAACGGACTCAAGACTGACTCCAAACTCGACTGACTTTAACCACTGGGATTAATGTAATTGATTGATCGGTTTGTTGTAGATCTGGTGTTGGGCTTGTTGGTGTGACTCTGGTATAACTTTTATCCTCTAATCTTGTGGATCGTGCTTTCCGTAGAACAGTGTTTCACGTAATACGTCTGTTTCTTTCATTCAAATGTCACTCTACATTTACTTGAAACTGAAATCTGCATTCTTATGTTGGATTATTTTCTATGACTTTAAAGATAGTATTTAAAATGATCTTATGATGTCATGATTGCAAAGTTAATGCTTCAAAAGCTCTTTATTTACAGTAGGCTTGCGATTGCACCATGTGAGAGAGGGGGAGGATTGGGGAGACCTGAAAAGGACTCTCGTAATCTAAGCATCTAAGCTCTACACTGTATATTGGAGTATTTTTGACTGCCATATTGTGATCTTTCAAAAATGCATGTTCATCATATCTTGCTTATTACTTATTACGTAAATGCTTTATAAACATGCAGAAAGAACAAAAGTCAACATTTGATTATAACATGTATTGGTGTATGTGTGTTGTCTACAGACGTAGTTTTACATTCATTTCAACTATATCTTTAAAATGTAGGTGGTATACATACAAAGTATTCAATTCAATTATTTCATGAAATGTATTTTTTTCTCAATGTGAACAGGCTTATACTACAACCACAAGACCCCTCTTGATCTAGACATCAATGGTCTAGGTATGAAAAGGGCCGAGTGCGCTGCATTCAAAGCTGTCTCAACCACCAGCACCATGACCACGGAGATGCCTTCAAATCCATTGCTTAATAAGGTGAGATCATTGTTTGATTTGATTTGATTTGATTTATTGATTTCTATATCATATTTCAAACATACATAGTTTAAACATATATAATGGCCTTCATTGTGATACAATTTACATTTCAAAGTACAATACATGATACTCATACTACAGAGAACATAAACAATACTGGAGAACATTACTCACTTTTACAATTTACATGATAATGTATCATGGATGTGTATCTAGGGGGGGGGGAGAGAGTGTTTTGTCATTGTGTGTACTGCAGTTTTGGAACTGACTGTTCATCAATGCTTGTTGAATATCATTTCCATATCGTTTGTTTGTATATTAAGAAACTATGACTATACAAGTCCTATTAAGGGCTTTATTAATGTAGTTCCCCTTTTCATTTTCAAGTTTTGTGTATGATTTATTGGTATTTATATTGATTGTATTTTTAAAATGAGAATGAAATAAATGAAAATAATTTTATTTATTTTATTTTATTTAATCAATAACATTAAAATGTTTCAACGAAAGTGCAAACCAAAAAAAAAAGATAAAAAAGAAGAATATTGCTGTCATTATATTATTCTTTGGTGGATCTATTGTCATTGATCACCCCTATGTTCTTTAATTTGATTGGTACATGTATATCAATCATGCTTCTGTTCTCAAACCTGATTGGATCACAGCCAATGTCATCCCTTCATTCTTTATCCTGATTGGTCTAAAGTAAATACTCATGACTCTCTGATTAGTATACATAACTGTATTCTTTATTCTGATTGGTCTACAGGCGATGACCATGCCTCCATGGAACGTGGCCAGGGCCAAAGGTCAGGAGGTCGAGTCAGAAGGACCAGTAGAGAAACCCCGGGATATCCTTCTCATGGGTAGTGAGTATATGTTGACCCCTGTCCCCCTGTCAGTAACCCCTTGTAATAGTCATTCCATCTAATATCTCAATATGTATTAACCCAGCAGTCATAGCGTAGTGTTGAGGCCTGCTTGTAGATGAATCATTTGGGGGGGGGGGGGGGGGGGCATTCTGGGCCTTGTAGAAAATGAATGTTTATTACTCTTTTTCTTCCATTGTAGTAATCAATTGTAGTAGTTTAGATAAAGCTTTCCCTTTTTACTAGTTTGTCATATAAATAGAACTTTGTACCTGGTCTGTTTCCTTGTTTTGTCTTCCTAAGTTTCCCTTTTAACCTAAATCATTTATTCATCTTAAAAAGAGTTTGCAGTTGTAAATTTGATCAGGCCATCAGTATTTTTCAGACAAAGAACTATAAATGTCATGGTTAAAGTTAGAAGAATCACTTATGAATGATAAATAGAAATGTTCTGTTTATTTTCTGTGAAGTATACATATGATTTATATCAGTAGTAGTATACATACATACTTCCAGGTATTTTCAAATAGTTAATCAACAATTCATGTAGCTCAAGTCAAACAATGGATGACTTGTCTTTAGTAGCTATTTAACCCTTAGGAGCAGATGAGAGCTACGTCTATATAAGAATGATGTGATCTAGTATATCATGCTTACATATAGGTTATACTCAAATGTTGTCAGACATAAGAACTATAGATGTTTGTCCTTAATTATTAAATAAATGCAGCTATAATGCCCCGAGTAAATGAAGTATTCATCTTTTCTCATTCTTCTCTATCTTTCTAGAAGTTTAGTTACAAACTTCTTCAATTCAATTCAATTCAATTCAATTAATTTATTTTCCATTTTAGAACAATGTGAATACAAAGGCAAAAAAAAACAGCAATAAAATCACAATATAAAAATGGTGGGATACCCTTTAAAGCAAATTGCTTGAGGACAGTGTCCCAGTTTTACAAACTGATAGTTAACAATAATCCATAGGATCAGAGTATGTTTAACAAAATTACAATCCAGTACTTAAAATAATATATAAAATCTAAACATACCTCTTAATTGATAAATGTATGTGAAAAAGAAAATAGCTATTATTGAATAATATCTAATGATTTATATTTTCTTTTCTCTGTTTCTCTTTCCAGTTATCATAGCTGTATTTGTAGTTGCCTTCCTCATCCTCATTGTTTGCATCATCGTCACAGCGATTAGTATAAAGAACAGCAATAACCAGCAGGCAGCAGCAGCAGCTGCTAAAGATGGAGAGCCTAAAGAAATGGATGGCTTACTGGAAGAGGGGAGGGGTAAGTAACCGTGGTAACCAGTGGTCAAATGTGATGATTGTCTTATCCGAGTTTATGAGGAGATATCATTGTTGCTACTTGCAGAACCATAATGTATTAGCAGTTTAGTTGTAAATTATGTGAAGAAGACATTTAGAATTAGTACATCAATCTCATAAGGTGGATTTATATTTCTATCTGTACAAAAAAAAAATGTATTTCCTTATCATCATCTGTTAAACCATTAACTTCAAATCTGCAATATTAGTTTGTATGTTTTTCCAATGAAGCATGTCAATTTTCTCATGTTCACATGAACTAATAGTTTATTTTGAAAATTACTGCTACCATTTGTTTGTAAACCCCCCGAAACAAACACTATTCAATTCATATGCAATTTACTTTAAAGATAAACTTGAGTTCTGGTAAAAAAAGAAAATAAATTCTCACAGAATCAAACAAAACGTACACTGAATGTTCAAGATTACAAATAAATGTCATTTGCCAAACAATTTTGTTAGAAAATGTATAATGGCTGAGTAATGAGCATAGAAAGATAAGGAAATCAAGGTGTCGGGCCCCGACACCATTTGTGTAGTCCCATATACATATTTCTGTGTACAGTGCTTGTTACTTTACCAAGACTGGGCCAAACACACCAATACTTACATGCTACATGATCAACTTTTCTGATCCATTCCACACCTTTTCTTTCACAATGCAATCGCATGACCAGAACTCAACTTTATCTTTAATTCAGTTCAATTCACTAAAAACTTTCTTTCAATAATGCTTTGATGCTTTCAGCTAAAATTTGCATAGTAGGAAAATATACGATCAATACATATTTCAAGCTGTATTGTATCACTTACAATCAACATGATTTCACTTATTTACTTGGGATGGAAATTTAGAAAGTGAAGATATAAAGGTTTTGTACTGTATATAGACAATATATGATTCAATTTCCGGACACATATGGATTTGGGTATAAAGATTAAGGGTGGTATTCTCGAGAGCTCGAGAGGACTAACTTTAGTCCATGGTTTAATTTACCGACTAAGTATGGAACGCCAAGTGTCTAGATGAATTTTTTTTTTTGAATAATTTAATCTGTCACTAATTAAAATAAAATGTGATAACATAATTAATAAACAACAATATAACTATGATATAATTATGTTATCATGGTAATTTAGGGACATATAACATTATTTAAAAATATATTTATATGGACACTTAGCCGGTGGATTAAACCATGGACTAAAGTTAGTCCGCTTTCGAGAATACCACCCTATAAAAAGAGCCTTGGCAGAATGGTGATATATATTCTAATAATAATACAGGTGGCAGCTCAGGGCGAAGTGGGAAAGGAGGCAACCCCTCTCCCGGCAAACGACCCCCCTCAGCTGAGGTATATTGATGAGTAAGAGACAACTTTCATCTGGTATTCCATGTGTTGGCATGTCTTTGTTTCTTGACCTTTAACCCTTGACCCCTCCCATGGGGTCATTCCTCCTTCATCCTCCCTTTATTTTTTAAATCCATTTGATTTCACGTTTTATTTTGGCTTGCGATATGTTTTGACTAACCTTAATGGTTCCGTATAAGTTTTGATCTTAGATGATATAGAACCTTTTTCCCTTACATATAGATCCCTTAGTGTAGAGTCATGTATTGTTAGCTGCCACAACCAGAAAGGGATTAATTCGAAGTAGAAAGATAGAAATCAATAACAAACTTCAGGTTTTGAGCAGACACTACATTTACGTTGAAATCCATTATACTCCAATATAAATTATCAGACCAGCCTATTTTATTTTTTTCTTCAAATTGCTCCAAGTAAGCATTGAAAAATTAACTCAACATTTGTAATTGAATGTACAATCAGTTGTACAACAGAGAACTTAATAAGAACTGATGATATTCTTTAACTAGCTATTTACTCTCACATTCCTTTGAAAATTGTTCACAACACATTTAGAAATGGAGGGGGGGGGGGGGGGTGGGAGACTTGTTCATTTCATGTACATTTATCACATCGTGTAGAATAGTTTATCCTTTATCACTTTAGAAGTACTAGATTTGTGTTTAAATGTATTTATGTTCACATAACCAAAGTTCTTAACAGCCATTTAGAAATTAGCGTCTGTAGACTCATTATGCCTATAGGAAGTGTCAGTTAGATATGGTAGACAATTACAGTTACATTAGAAATGTAGATATATATGTTTTGTTCTTTTAAATGTATAGATTAGTACATGTTTCCTACACATATAAACTCAACATTTTAGAAATCTTTAGTAGTTTGTGACATGTGGAAAAAGGTTCTCTGTCTCGTCTTGCAAACTTATATTATTTCAAATTTGAAGCCTGCAAAAATATTATGTCAATTACACTGAACACTAATTCTTAAACTTTTGCCAATGCATGTGAATGTCGGAATATAAGTTGACTCTTTATTCTTTTAATTTCTTGACATTTTGAAGCTTTTTAATCTTTTAAAATTGTTTATGGGAATTGTTTTGCTCAATGAAGCCATCAGCACTTCTATTGAATAAACATTGAAGTTGGAACTATATAAAAATGTTTAGTGCCTTATGAAATAATTGCAAATGAATTTGTGCACTTGTAGATATTAAATCACAATTAGAACTCGCAGCAGAACTAATTATCTCAAATTTAGAGTAGAAATTAGAAAGAGAGAAGTGCTGTAAAAGACAAGCTTGATTTACTGATAATGCATGGATTTTGTTTGAATGAGAGATGCTAACCAGGGAATCAGTATTAATCTATTGCTATTTTAGACTGTTGTCAAAATATGAGATTGCAGATTTTAAAATGCAGCACAGAAAATTGAGGATAAGAGTTAGTGTGCTATTAGTTATTTTTTTTCGGTCAGGATTTGATTGAAATCTGTGCATGAGATTGTGCATTGTGATTGAAAAAACTAGTGACTACCGACTTACTAATAATTTATTCTTTCCCTTCTCTTCCCTTCAAATTCATTCGTTGACATTGTGTACATTCACATTTGTTTCGTCCGTTGATCTTTCATTCTGTCATTCTTTCACTCAATCATTCGTCTTATCCATCACTCCTTTAATCCATCATTCCTTCCCTTCATTATTCCACCCCCCCATCATTAATTGCCTCCACTATTCCTTTCACTGTATCATTTTTTCACTAAATCATTCCTTCATCCCTTGATCATCATCATCATTATCACCAAACAGATAAGCATTAAAGAACTAGAATGGGACCCGCAGATTGAGAAATACATACGCCAGCCCGAACTTGAGTGGGACAACACCTCGTACAGCAGCCCCGACACGCCCCTAGCAGAAACGCCCCCATCTGTCACCCCCGACGGGCCCTCCCAGACCCCCTCGGAGGCACCAAGCACCCCGGGGACCCCTCGATCCATCCCCCACAGCCCCTCCCCAACCCTACTCCAGCTAGCTGCTAATCATAGTCCGCACTTGTATAACGCTAGCTTTCTAGACTACTCGACTAACAATTCAGATCTTGCCACTTTGAGGCACATAAAGGATACACCTGTATGAAAATTAAAAACATCATCTAAAAACCAGAGAAATGTGGGGATATATTCTTATAATAAGAACAAATTATGACGAAACTTTATTCTTGAGATGATTTTATTAATGTAACTCAGTTAGTAAAAGACGGAGGTTCTTTGTGTGTATAACATTGATATTCAGGTAAATTTATACATTTTATTGTGATGCGTCTATGTAAGAATCTATTGACATAGAACAGTCATTGTTGTATAATGATGTCGCATTATGATGTAAAAGTTTGCATTAATATTTGGTCATTCCCAAAACTATGCAGAAATCTAACAATTAAATTATACTGTGATTTTGATTATACAAATAGCTAAAAAGATGCAAGTTTTATAACATTAATTGGGCATAACTTGATGATGTTTTGCCTATGAAAATGTTAGTTTTAAATATTAAAGGGGTTGATAAAGTCTGTTTGAAACAGTTTTGTTCAAAACATATTTTGTTCCTTTTCATGTAATATATTGTGGAATTTGAATCATTTGATTTCAGTAGTGCTTTGTCTTATGACATTTGCAATATATGTTTTCTTTTAAGAAAATTAAGTATGTACTGGATATCTGTATGATAAATAAAATTGAAAATATTTCATAGTTAAATGGATGAAAATACAACTTCATAATTTATTTCCTATTTTCAGGATATATCCAATGCTGTTGTTTATTCAATCAACGAATAGAAGCGACTAAAGAATTAATTTAACGCAAAATTTAAATCTTTTCCCCAACAGCCAATCAACTGAGAAAATCAGCTTGTGGACAAAATTTCAAGCTCGAGATATCAAAACTCCTTCGTCACTTATAAACATATTTCCTGCTGCTGCTGAAGATGGCAATAGAACTTTGTAGAAGGATTAAGGAAAAGTCCTGGTAACAGAACTATCTGTAGATCTCATTCTAGTAGAGAATAATGATAACGTTTTTGGAATTGTCTTGTATCATGTTTTGACAGCCGAATGGCATTGATCGTTTGAATTCCTCATTCTGTGTGTAATACACCAGCAAGACCAACACTAGGGCCCTGCGTCATAAAACTTGTTATCATTAAACAAGTTACAGTGACTGTTATAAGCTACTGAAAACATGGAATTTGATTGGCTGAGAGCAAATTTGTCATATCAATTTAGCATTTGTTACTGATAACAAGTTTTGTGAAACAAGGCCCAGACTGACAATAGACCAAACAAAATTCCATTACCCAGAAGGCCAAGATCGATGTTGTCATTTCTCGGTCGATTTAGAGTCGGTTTGGTAGTGAAACTGGTTTTGACTCTCATAAAACTTGTACCAAAAAGCTAAAACACTGCATTGTGTCTGCTCAGAGCCAAAAAGGTGTTAACTCTGTGTGACAGTATAGAAGTTAACACCTTTCTGACCCCAAGCAGATAATTTCACATATACCAAGAGGCCTTATTGAATAGAAACTGAACAAATGATATTCCACGTTGCCAAAGTGGATATCAATTGTCTTGGATGTTTTTATCGTAGTCGTATCTAGAAGTCCAGATGTTTTACAAGATGGTTGTAATATAAAATAAGTGTTTTTGTAAAGGATGTATATCTGTGTACAGCTCCTGTATTCAAATAACTTGATGAAGTATGAAAGTTTGCTGGGATGCACATGTTCTCGCTTCTTTGGGAGAAATTTCGATACAGTTTTGAAGGAAATAATTGTTGATCTTCCCATTCTACATAAAGTTTTGTATAGAACTTTCAATTCATTCTTGATGATAGATTGTGATATTTTCTTGGAGCTTAGATTGTAATCTCCTTTTTTGAAGATGGAGATATAAATGAGGTAAAGAAAAAAAGGAGTGTCACAAAGAGGGAGACATTTTCACAATTATTTTGAATAATATGGGCAAACTTTTGTTTTGTTTTTGATTGATAGCATTTGTAGCATCGAAATGACTAACTATACTGTATTGAAAAGTATGACAAATATGTGCAAATTTTATTTTACAGTTGGAATAATCCTTCATATCTAGTTTGATGAACTCTGAAATACCGCCACACATCTCAGGATATACAAATATTGTATTTTCTGTATGGAATTTTAGTTTAGGAGTTAAGAAATGTTAAATGAAAGATTTTAAAAATTAATCTGAGAAATTTAGTAGTTTTTTGGGGAGATTGTGATAGTATATATGGGATTTATTGGGGATTTATTGTTGCGTCTGAACTGACATTATAGTAACTTTCTTGTCTTATAACTGGTCATTTCTACTTCGGTTTCAAACTGAGAAATAATGGAGTATTTTCTGTAATTTCATAACGAGATTGTAGGACACTTTGGAAGGTCTTATATTTCAAGTGACAAGTTAATTATGACAAAGATCATTCTTATAACTGTCAATCCTGATAATTTATGTTTCTTTTACTTTTACTGTAACCTCGTGATCAACTACATAAATATTTGGGAATGTGACAATATATGAAATCATTTTGATGTTTTTGTTTCTATCACATTAGTAATATGTGTTTCATAATATCACTTTAGATTTCAGGTAGAGCCATATATTTTGTATCTTGAAAATTGTGTGACTTTTGAAATATTTTTCATACATCCATTGTGAGTATTTACTTTATTTATGTTTATACAATTTCAGTGATTTCTATTGACATATATATTAATTTATTTATAGTTTTCCATCTCCCTTTGGTTGAAACGTTTTTGTTTTGTATATATTTGCGTTTATGTAGAGGTTTTATGACAATTGTTATAACAGTCATTATCTTGCCAAATGTATGGAGATCATAGGTATTTAGGAGGAATGTCAGAACATTATATAACAAATGAAATCAAAGGCTTATATCTTATCATAGTTCATTATGTGTTTTCCAATTAACTTTGAATGTTAGTAAAGTGACTAGGAATCGCCCAAGTTTCGCAAAGCACTTTATGCTTGTGTTGGCTCTTTAGATTGGTGCGTGATCTGCAAGAGATTTGCCTGGAAATCGGAAAGCATTTTGATTGCGGAAAACAACATTCCATTGCCAGACTAAAAACGGATCCTGTTCAATGTCACAGTTTTTGAAATGGTGATTGAAAATTTCCACTTTTTAACAGTATCGTAAAAGTATTCAGATTATCCACCAAATTAACAGAAACCATATTTTTCCAACTCTCCATCAGGCAGTATTTCAAGAGTATTTATTCCAGAAGGCTTCCATATTTTGAAAACACTGTCAGTTGTGCTATCTATTTCTGTGATTATTTTTTTCTTGTATTGTGGCATCATGCAACCAAAAATAATAATCAGTGTTAAATACCTGAGAATATCTGTTGTAATGTTTCAATCAAATGCTTACTAAATCATATGCGATCATTTATGATGGCATATTGCAATTTCCATGTATCGTCATAACTTTTAATAACCAACCAAGTGGAAGATGATTTTGAAAGTCATAATTTTATTTACGCTTCCCATTTTTATTAGAAAAAATGAAGAATCTGTGTCATTTATATGATTTATTTTGTAGAAGTGATTTAGTATGTTTGCCACATAATGATAAGGTAGTGCAATTAATGATTCAGTGTATTTGTTGTATTTATTATTTTGATGTCTGTTAGAAAATAACATTCCTTTATTTGCAATTTACTTAATGTAGAATAATTCTAGAAACTTTGAATCATGTCTTGCATTTGTGATTTCTTATTCATGTTGACCAAGCCATTTTTATATCAGTGGATGTTGTTTTCTTCTGAATATTTTATTTAGACCCGCCTTGTGTGTATAATACATACATATTTTCTAAATATGACTCTTAAGACACCAAGTTCTTGAAACTTGGAATTTATGGGTTTTGTGATTGAAACAAATGGATTGCAATGGATTTTTTTTTAGTGGGGGGGGGGGGGGGGGGGGGGGGGGAGCTTGTAAAAATAGCTTGATAAGGTTACCCTAAGCCTCTATCTTGGAGTCAATAAACCCGGACCAATTGTTGCCGAAACAGAATGTCTGGCCACCGCTTGACTATATTATATAGCATCATAGAGAAACTAGGTGTTTGGGCAAGAACTGAGAGGGCGCCTTATGTTTATAGATGATTTCTGCATGTTTAATTATGAAGACAGTTGAAAAAGGAGTGTCTATATGTATGTTTCCACTGTAATTGTTTGAGTAAATTGTCTTTCACCTGACTTTTGCAGTTTACTACTTTACTGTTGAAACAATGAAATAAAAAATGTAGCATTTTCCCATCCAATGATGGGAAATGATTAAATCAAGAGATTGCCTCGCACATTCTTTTTTTGCTACTGTTGAAAAATTATGTTTTGATGATGATGATGTTTGTTCAATGAAGGTATGTAGTAATATGATTATGAAAGTCCGAAAAAAAGAGTCTAGAGATGTAAACTTGAGAGATGGAGAGGAAAAGAAAGAGGGGAAAAGGAAGAGTGAAAGAGGGAGAGAAAGATCAAGTGAGTATGAGACAGATTTAGAAGATTATGTGACCAACGGATAGAGAGAGAGAAACACACACACACACAGAGGTAAAACGTGCCAACTGGGGATATTTATCCTTAACTATCTTTTAACTATGACATTTGGTGTTTTTAAAAAGATTCTTTTTCTTTGACGAAATGTAATTCCATTTATTTATCTGGCAGCCAGATAATTGAATAAAATTACATTTTGTCAAAGAATAACAAGAATTTAGCCTCCTGTTTTTATGTAAGAGCTTTAACAAGGCGCTGTTCATTTATCGTAATTTAAAAAATCTCAGAAGATACACAAAATAGCGCTCAAAAACGTGGCGTCTTACTATGAAAATGTGGATGTCTTGGAACCCTTGCAGGCAATGGGTAGTAGACTCCTCTCGGGTCACTTTTACCAAAATTAGCATAAAATAAGTAAGTTATCAACTGGGGATATCCGCAGTTGCCAGTGTATCCCCACTTGGAAGTTATGTATACACATGATTATCCCCGTTTCATACGTCTTACAAACCCACACGGATAGGGCAGAAAGAAAGAGAAGGGGGAGGGGCGGCTAAGGCAGAAGCTATATAGACAGAGTGGGAAGCACAAAACTAAGAGTGCACCAGTGTCGGTAAATTACAGTTACGGATTATCCATATACGCATAATAATGCCCTTGAAACCGAAAAGTATATGTCCAACAACTTTTACTTTATTCACTGAGGTAATAACAAACAAATACAATCATAATTTTCAAAATATACACATTGTATTTCTTCCCTTTGTACAACTGACATAAACGGTGAGGCCAAAACATGCATTCAGATTAAATAATTTGTGTTAAAATTTTGTCCGAAAGATATACATTTAAAAAATGTATCAGTAAAAACTTTGTGATAGTACCTTGTTACGTTTAAATTGGTTTTTATACAATACCTGTAATGATTGCATACATAATGACGACACAAAAGAACGACTTTATGGCAAGGACAAACGTAATATATAATGTGAGGTGCTAAATAAGATAAGACAAAACCTACTTTCGAGGCCTGCTAGATTCAATCGACTTAAATTGATGATGATAATAATGATATTAATAACAAAGATAATGATAATGATGATATACAAATGGAATGGATTGGACGCACAATAGGGGATTAATTTTACACACGAATAATCAACATGTGTGACCCGTTCTTAATAAATAGTGGGAACACTAACTCTGGGCATATTTGTTTCTACATACTCATATAGTTGACTTCAGTTTGATATGAGAAAGAAATACCAGACATTCTCTTGGTTGCATTATATTATGACGGGGGGGGGGGGGGGGGGGGGGGGGGTGTCACCCCACATTATCATATGCTTTTATATTTGCAATAATACACTCAAATAATAGTAACCATAGTGATTTATATTCTTCGTGTATTTGGATTCAACACTGGATCAAGCATATCATACGTGATAAAATCACGTTGTTGGCCCTGCTAAGTAAAGATTCAAATAAACTGTTAATTTGTAGGCTGATATGCTTTAGTAATTAATGAATTAAATAATCACATATTTACAAATATATATATATAATAGCAATTCACATCATTTACATCATCACCAAACAAACTTACTTGAATAGTACTGACATTTTACAAAGCACTGCAACAACATAATCATCGCCCGTTGAGAGCCAGCAGGGCGTAAATTGTTTAAAAACATGATTAATTCTGTTCTCCTTCTTAACATACGATGTACTATATATTTGTATTTACTTTGCAATGTTAAAGTACTTTCTTGGACGAATAAATACAAGTATAGATAAATATAACATATAATATTTACACAATGTTGAATGCATAATGTATTTTGATAGACATAATGAAATATGAAAGAAAACTGTAAAAATGTATAGTATCTCTAGGAATGTGATGATTGTATACGAAAAATCAAGGTGTAATAAATAAATATATAGATTGATATATAATATTTACACAAGGTTGAAAGCATAATGAATTTTATCAGACACAAACACATAATTAAATATGAATGCAAAATTTTAAGATATTATGTAGTATCTTGGGGATGTGAAAATCGTTCATGAAAAATCAAGGTGCCATTGACATTGTACAGCTGCTAAACCGATAAGACAACGCGGATAACATTTTACTTTATACCATCATTCATTGAACAAAATAGCATCAAATTCACTAGATAAAATTAACATATATTCATTCATAATAAATCGTTCATAACCTACTGATAACATTTACATGAACACAATATTCAAATAAGGTGAAATATAGCTTATAACAGCTCTGATATTTGATAAAAAGTATTGGCACAGTATCATTTAACTTTTTCTTCTTTTTGGAAGTTTATTGTTTCTCGGCGTAAAATAAAACTGTTAAGTTTTTGGTAAAACTTATATTTGTATTATGTTTTTATTCTTTATTTCGGCGTTATAGTCGTCAAACAATTGAGTGTTTGTTGGGGGGGGGGGGGCACCCTCCTCTGAAACCTAGCTATCATCACATTTTGAAACTTAGGTATGAGCCTCTACCCGCAAATGAACATTCTGATGATCATTATAAAAAAATTAGGAACCACTTGTAATCTTCGTTTTGTTTGTTCATTTCATTTTCATTTCGTTTTGCTTTTCGCGACGGTCTTGCATTTCCTGTTCGGAAACATTGACAGAGTTTATCCAATGCATTTGGCAGCGTCTTTCAAAGGTGAGGATACACTTACTTTAGCAAGAATAATATTCGGCTGTGGACCACGATTGCCAATTTGCCACGCTAACCTCGCTGAGAACACAACTGGACCCGTTGTCGGCATAACTTTCCCCATTAGCATCTGGCATTATGCCTGGCATAATTTGGCTGTTTTTATCAAAATTCTGGCATAATTTGAGTTTTTTTTAGCATAGTTTGAATACATTTTTTTAACATACTTCCTAAAAAGTTGGACCAAACCCCCCCCCCCAAAAAAAAAAAAAAAAAAAAAAAAATTGTTATCTGGGGGTTTGGCATAATTTTCGCTGCTCCCCTAGCAATAGCATAATTGTATTTTTTTTTCACTGGCAACGCTGACTGGGGTCCATAATTAGAAGGAGGGCTCAGCGGGAAGGATCACTTTCGATGGAGAGGTGGAGCCCTGTGAGCTGAGTGTACTGATGACTGATCCTGGACTGAGGCGGCCAGCGGATCCCGGTCGGCTGTTACGGCCGGCGCTGTCGGGTCTCAACCGCTTCTGCATAGGGCTCGCTTTGCCTTTCAGGGTGGCTAACCGTACCACCTGGCTTAGGTTTAACCTGGCCGATCTGAAGAAAAAAATAAACAAATACAATTTTTAGTTAGAGGAAGCGACCAAAATACGTAACATGAAAACAACAACAAAATAAGCAAACACACTATCAAAACAACGACACAACAACAGCTATCATTTTTGACTGATTAACAGCCAACTGCGACTGCAATGTTGTCTTCAAAGGATGCGAAATCAGGAGAAGAATACAACAAGATAGGAACAACTTGTTTATGTCGGTGTGACATGAATACGAATGGTTTCCTGTGGAATTGATTGCTATGGTGATGAAAACATTACATTTGTCCTGCTGTGGAAGTGTTCAAGAACCGCCTAAAAATTGATTCAAAATGGCAATAGCTCATATCCTGTTATACATTAAAGGGGAAGTCCACCCTGATCATAAGTTGGTTTTAATAAAAGCAAAAAAATAAGGACAACAAGTCAGTGCAAATTCTGATCCAAATCAGAGTACACATAAGAGAGTTATGAATATTTAAAATTGCGTTCAATCTAACACAAATTGGCAACTCTGTGGCGTTTCTTGCGAGGTCCCCTCCCCTTTGCTCTGTACTTAAAAAGAGGTCAATTATTACCTAGGTCGCATCATGAGGGCGTCCTCACATGTTCCTTCATCTTTCTCATCAGCCTCCGACCTAATCTCCATCTTCTGAACGACCAGACGCATCAGCTCGTATTGCTTGTCCATCATCCCCGACATATCCTTCAGTCTGGAAGGGAAAATACATACATTGGATTTTTTTTTTGGAAATTGAAGGAAAGGTGTCGTTAAAGCTTAAAGGCATCGTTTAACAATGTTAAATCTGAGATGCATGGCCCTAAGTGTTATCAGTGCCTGTGATATGGTGTAATATTGAAGCCCTAAACAAATTGCGCTTCAAAATGATCATGAAGTATACATCTTTGGGTGACCGGTTTTACCATACTCATTTTCCCCAATAGACTGTAGTGTTATGAAAACCGTTATGAAAACGATTTTTTTTTTTAAATTTCGATTTCCAATCAAGTCTTTCGTCTTCTTTGTGCATGGATGATCGTCAACAAAACGGAGTTAAGTCTTTTGTCAACTCTGTT
The DNA here is from genome assembly GCA_035222895.1 of Strongylocentrotus droebachiensis. Classification (NCBI taxonomy): domain Eukaryota; kingdom Metazoa; phylum Echinodermata; class Echinoidea; order Camarodonta; family Strongylocentrotidae; genus Strongylocentrotus; species Strongylocentrotus droebachiensis. The sequence continues at coordinate 12,547 of JAVYIG010015581.1, read as the reverse complement.
TGTTGCTACGGCAGTGAGCCAATGAAAATTAACTCGTTTAATCAAATTATGGAAATGCAAGCATTACTTTTAGTCCTGGATCACTTTTCCTGGTTGAGGTGTCATATGAAAGGGCAGAAATTGAAATTTCTAGAAATGTGATTTCCCTTTGAAATTCAGATACCGCCCGGCAAATGACTATTTGGTTACCTCTCTTCAAATTGTTTTTAATCACTCATGCGTGAAATATGCATCATATGAGTTGCATCAAATGAAAGACGAGGATCTAAGCTTTTTAATATGTGTCATTTATTAATTCTAATTGTGATTAAGTTATGATAAAGCATTGATAATTCTCGGTTTTGTTTTTTCTGAGACGCACTGCATATACAAACAAGAAAAGCAAAGCAAAACCAAACCCAATGTTTATAATAATTATTATTATGAAAATGTAATAATGAATTAAGTCAAATGTCTTACTTGCGCTTAAGTTTGGCGACCTCCCCTTGTAAATGTCCTGGGCTGAATTCAGAACAAGCAGAACGCTGTTCCTGCTCTTCTTCGGCACTTATTGTTGTCACCAAATGCATGCAGTTCTAAAAGGACCAATCAAAAAGAAAAAGAAAAATGAATAAGACAACTTGCTTGGCAGGGTGAGGGCTGGCTTCACAAGTATCATATGTTTTACAATCGTTTACGTCGACGTGGTCAAAAGTCTTTGTACCCTGCTCTACGAATGTGACGGGAAGGGGGGGGGGGGGTGGCGTAGACGCTGTCACACACCTTTTAAGGAAGAATAACAAGAAAGTGGGTACACATTTGGGTCATAACAAACCTATGGTATGACGATTATGATTCGAAGCGCACTGTGACTATCTCCGACTGAAAGGAAACATTTGATATCCTCCTAAACGATGAATACTCTTATCAAGTAGTCTAGGCTTAATACAAAAGCGACTGTACGTTCACCAATCCGGTTGTAATGGGTTCCTAAAGCGTGATATGTTATGACCCTAGGAAGCAAATAATTACCGTTGGTGAAGGTAATGGGACAAACTATCACTTCCGAGGCGATCTGGATGTAGTTATCTTTCCGAAGCGAAGCTGAGGAAAGATAGCGTATACTTTCAGATCGCCGAGGAAGTGATAGTTTCAATCGCCTGAAACCAAAAGGTAATTATTTCCGCATCGGAAACATCTCACTTCTTCCGTCATTTTAGAGCAACAAATCATCAATTAACAGCTAGCAAACGGTGTACGATACGTACAGTACCGTACGTACGTATACGCAACGTATACAAGAAAGTGCGTTGCACTGTCTATATAGTACTTCTGTCTTCAGTGAAAGTGCGTTACACTGTGTAGATGGTACTACAATCTACACAGTGCAAAGAATTTTTCTCCTCCCATCAATGATGGGCGAACTATCTTTCATCACGTGATTTACTTTTGACCAACCGTAGAGCAGCTTCTTAGTATGTGGAATATAATATATTATAATCAAATATAAACGGTGAACAAAGACGTTTTGTAAAGTATGAAAAGTTATAGGCCCCCTTCAACATGTTTTAAATTCAAATGCAAATGGTTTTCTTTCTCATGCAAAAGATAATGCAATGAATAAATATATTACAACAAAATATACAATGAAACAAGACAAAATAGTAATGGCTTGAAAAAAAAAAATGAAATTGTTTTTCTAGAGCTACTTCATCCGAGGTAGTTAGGCATAATAACAGAGAGAATCAGATCGAAAACGCCCCCTATACCTTGATCATCCATCCAAGTTGCTTGTTGGGGTAAAGAGTGACGAAGTCCTTGTCGACTCGCTCGATGAAGCTGAATGGAAGTCGAGTCTCGACGTCGGTATACTGTTCGACCTGCATGGCGAGTCTCTTAAGCTGGGCATCGCGCTGGACGGCTGCGATGTCACCGACAGCCAAACCGATCTAATCACGGGAGAAAACGCATGGTAAGCCGGTTATTTTTTTTGGACTATGGCTGTCCAAGTAGGCCTACACACACACACAAAAAAAAACGTCTCAAATCACAAAAACAGCAATTTAGGTTACCTGTTTTTGTTACATTAATATTCATACTGAAGAATGGAAATATCCCAATAAATGTATTAAACAGGCCCTTGTACTGGTTCGAGGGACGATACATTTATTTTTTCTTATGATTGTGTGTGTTTTATAAAGTTTGCTCGATATATTGTCGAATCTTCTGTGTTTTAATAGCTGTGGATTCACCTAATATTGATAACCTATTAAAAGAAGGGCCTGGGTTTAGGGGTATGCGTTTTCAAACCTTCACAGATCTTGCAAAAATAGCGTTGAGATGTTTTTTTTTTTTTACAAAGTCCTTAATTTGTCATCCATACTATATACGGAACAAAAATACTATCTTCTATATCCGCGTCTTGGAGAAATTTAAAACATTAATGAGCAGCAGTGTGCCTCAATTTGTATCGTGCTTCTTTAAAAAAAATACCCCTTCCCCTCAATTAGTTGCGCATTCAAAATCAGCTATCATATTTTGTCAAAGGCTCCGCAAAATTTTAGGAAACATTTATATAGTAATATTCTGTTAAAGTTCTTCATACTTTTATAATTTAATATCAAAGTTCAAGACCCTCTTTTAAATATTCTCCTTCTACTCTTGCATAAGAGCAAACAGTAGAGTCTTTCTTACCAGGAGGTTCATCAATAAGATTGGCAGCAGCACGCAGAGAGCGAGGAGAAAGATGAGTGCAAACTCTGAATAATGTTGGGTGTAATCATTGTCATCATACATAGGAAGAACAAACGAATTGATGTAGTCTAGCTCCCCCATCAGCATTGTCATCACACGCATTACGGCATAGTGAGGTCTGTCGAAGGCATTATTGGTCTGAAATCCAGATTAAGATACAAATAAAATCAAGAAAAAAAGGCGATCATCCAAGTTCGTTTAAACACAATTGCAGAGTATTGATTAACAATTCAATTCGGCCGGGCCGGTAAAATCGGCCCGTGGATCCGCGCCTGCGCTAGAATACAATAATCGAAATAGTAAACAGAAAGAAGCTAGAGGAATAGACAGACGGATATAGAGAGAAAGAGAAAGAGAGAGAGAGAGAGAGAGATAGAGAAAGAGAAAGAAGAGATAGAGAAAAGGAGAGAAAAAGGAGAGATTGAGAAAGAGAGTAACAAGAGAATGATGAGATAAAATATCGTATGCTGAGAGCACAAAATACAGTCATTCATTAAGGTATAAGATACGTTATACTGCCCTTCATACTCTGGCAAACGAAAACAAAAAAATGGGCACGAGATGGAGATAGCAATATGATATCACGGTCGAACAACCCACCTCTTGTTTCATGAGAATGTAGAAAGACATTCCGAATGCGACGACGAGGATCATAAAGACGAACATGACACGGACCAAGGTCTTGAGGATGTGAAGGAACATGACCACGTAGATACCAATGCTTCCAACCCTGTAGGTTAGACAAAAAATAAAGGATGTTGGAAATGTTTAGATGACAGTCAAAATTTTTCCACATTATGAATTTTATATGTAACAACATTACAAAACGAAACGCTGGATACCGTTTGGACATGTAAACGTATAAATTGTAACAGGGATAAAAAATAAATAAAAAAAACTATATAGCAAACTCCTTTTTTTTCTTCCTTTTTTCACTAGCGTCTCTAGACCATTTTCAATGCTGGCGGAGGGGGGAAGGGGTAGGGGCCGTACTAATTTTGCCGGCAATTTAGCAAACAAATTCTAAACAAACACCAAAATAGAAAGGATAAACATATAAACAAATTCAATTTGAGGATACAATTTAAAACGGGTTGACATAATTTCAAATTTTACCAACAGACACACATTCCAAATTATATCCCATTATGCAAGACAAAAGAAAAGAAAATATAGTGAGGGGGGAATTCTTTTCTTCAATTTGTGCCTCTGGCCGAAGGGGCTCTTAAAATCCTAGATAAGCTGACAGTTTCCAAGCTCCTAAACATATTCTTTAATTTTCCTCTGAAACACAGATATATTTTCGATATTTTCATGTTTTGATTGATGTCTAAGCTGAGGTTAAATATAAAAAAATAAATAATGATACAACTTTTTTTTTTTAAATGAAGATTTCAAATCTCTTTTTTTTTTGTCAAAGCATAACACAGTTATGTACACATGTACATATTATGAAAACATATACATATGACGAAGAAAGTTACAATGAAAAAAAAAAAATATTTCGATAAGTTGGACGTGCCTCCATTTATCAAGAAATGAAATAAACTTATCTTGTTGCGCATAGATTGCTGTTCAATTTCATAATGATATTTTAATTTCTTTTGAAAACATGGAAATGATAAAGATCCCTTCAAACATTTACTTTACAACTTACTTTTGTTGGTAAAGCAGCAAGTTGAACCAAGCGAAGAAAATGGCGAATGCACCGAATACCCATTGACTGTGAGCTGTTGGAGTGTCATCCCGCATGAGGAAAGGACCTACAAACATGGCGGAAGTGATGTAAAGTGCCCATTCCATGTAGTTAGTCGGGTCGATGAAATAACGCCATTTCTATTAAAGTCAGGATAAACGAGGGGGAAGTGAAAAATAATAATAATTATTATGATTAGCTCAATTTATAAAGCGCAGCTACTATATAAATATAATCTACCGCGCTGTGATGAAAACACATATCCTAACATATATCTATAAAGCGCTTTGAGAGGGCCTTCGGTCCTGAAAAGCGCTATTATAAGAACTAGCTAATATTATTATCACTACTTTACAGACAGACACACACACACACACACACACACACAACTATTTAAAAGCTCCTGAAAACAAGTGCGTCTTCAACAAAACTCTGAAAACTGCAACGGATAAGCCTTTTTTTATTGGCTAGTTTAAGGTTATTCCACAGCTTTGAAGCGGCGACTCTGAAAGAGCAATCTCCAAGAGTAACTTTTGTTCTTATATGAGGTAGCGTTATAAGAAGTTTGTCCGATGTACTTCGTCAGTTAAGCGCATAAGGTTGTGATTCAAAAGATAATAATTCAGACAAATAATTTTGTGCTTGACCATTCAGTGCTTTGTAAACAAGCAAAAGTATCATAAATGCAATTCTATGTCTTATTGGCAACCAATGTAACTTATATAACCTATGTAAGTGAAACAAAAAGTATGTTATTGTCATGATAATCATCTTTCTGGGGAGTGTTTCACAAAGACTACGATCGAATTTAATATGGACCTAAATATATCAGGCCGTTCATGCCACTGTTTCCTCTCACCATTATGATATTTAGATAATATCTTTTCCTTCAATTATGAATTATCAAAAAATGTAAATTCTGTAGATTTGTCACCATGATGTGTACGTCCATTGAGAGACGAATGCCAGTAAATGGAGAAAGGAAACAGTGGCATGAACGCCCTGCCATAGTTGAGTCCAACTTTAAGTCGATCTTAGTCTTTGCGAAACACCCTCTGGTCATGGGAATGGAGGATGGGGAAGATGACACGGCAAAGCCCAAACTGACATTATGTAAACAAACATAACGTAAACACCAAATTTAATTGTGCCCCGACGATTGTACCAGACGATCTCTTCTGTATTGCCTTTCAAAGCAGAATGGTTATTCAGATTTTGTTAACTTTTGTTAAATTCGTAGGCAGTACTTTGTTATTGTCTCGAAAGTGATTCAATCGTTGGGAGGGGGGGGGGGGGGAGGCAGATGACCTTCATCCCTTGCTCCATGTTTAAACGAACTAGTAATAAACGTCAAATTGATTGGACTAATGTCATTTGATTCAACAACATATACAATGTACATACCTGCTGAGATATTTGCAGAAATTCTTTGAGTATGTTTACCCCGCAGTAGAAAATGATAATTATGACGCAGATGTACTGGAAATCCGAGAGCTACAGAATAACAAGAAATGGATGAAGTGAGAAGTTTACAGATCAAAGTAGGCCCACCAAATATTTGCTATTTCTATTCGATGCCGCATAAACGTATTATATTACTGTCTTCCGTATGTTTAATGAGAAATTATAAAATTCAGAACGAATAGATTAAAAAATATAGAAAAAATATGTTTTTGACACGTCTTATAGCAGAAGCATAACATAGCCAATCGAGTATAATTATAATATATGAACCATAGCTATTTGGCATCATAAATGCATTCGTAATACATGCATTTATTTCATCATCAATTTCATCTCCATGAACATCATCGTTATCATCTACACCACTAATATCACCTATATCCTCCTCCTCCTCATCATCATCAGAATAATCATCATCATTATCAGATACAGATAAAATATTATATATTTAAAAAAAGATTAAGATCTTTCTATGTGAAATGTAAAATAAGAACCTCGTTTCTCTTCGTAGAAATATTGGCTTGGTTGAATGTTTTGATGTTTAGGTTTAGGATTGGTTGTATTATCATCACCACCACCATCATCATTATCCTCATCTGCCTCAACATCGTCACCATCATCACCATCATGATCATAATATATTGATCATCTCTATGTTTGCCGTCATCATTATCACCACCTTCACATCATCATTATCATCATCACCACCACCATCATCATCACCATCATCATCATGATATATACCACCATCAATACCGTTATCATCATCGTAACCATGCATCCCCACTACCATCATCACCATCACCACCACCATGAGAATCATCATCATCTTCCTCCTCATTATATCATTATTTTCCACTGTGGTGCAGATACCTTGAAAACGATATTCTTCAAAACAAGTCACCTTAAAGGTAAAGACCAGTTTTGGAAACGCCCCCTCTCAAAGAGTGAAATGGAAGCTCTCATTACCATCATGCGAAAGAATATGTTTTGACTAATACGTAATCATACAAATTTTGCCGAGAAACCGCCTACTAATTGATATATTTGGTAAAATATTATATATATTTGGACCTGATATATAGATATAACGCAATTAGTGACGTGCACGTGCGGGGGTAGTCCCATATACATCTTTCTGTGTACAGTGCTTGTAACTTTATCAAGACTGGGCCGAATTTCTTATCATTTTGATGTTTCCAGAACCTTGCAGTACACACCGATATGTATATGCTAGATGATCAACCTTTTCTGATCGATTCCACAACGTTTCTTTCACAATGCAATCGCATGACCAGAACTGGTCTTTATCTTTAAGACCTACATACCGCGTTTCTTTTGATATGAAGATCAGGATAGCCGGTCGTTGTCAAGTTGTGATGAGGTCTAGGATCGGTCGTGCACACAAAGCTGGTTAATATGGCCAAGAACACCAGGTATATCGAGGTGTAGAGTGTGTACATCCTAGCCCCGTATGCCTTCCTGTAAAGTCGAGGGAAAATAAGTAAGAAAGCATAGATGCTTGTAATTAAGCAACCAGACGGCCGACGGCCTTAGGTCCTCTCCGAGGGACCTGGTAATGAGGATTAATGCCTTACCAAAGGGCACTAGGACATCGCCTTGGTTTCGAACCCGGGTCACCGGATTACAAGACCACTGCTCTACCGACTGAGCTATCGCGCCTCCTCTAAAGATGTTGTGGGGCTAGTAGTATTTTTTTTCCGTAGAAAAATAGAACAACATGACACTTACAAAGCGAAATATACACAAATTACGTATAGCCCTGCTCACCAATAATAACATGATATCGCTGGTTTTCAGAGGGGTTAAAGATAACGCATAGTATACAAATATACACTGCCTTGAGAGGCTCTGGTTAAAACTATGCGCAAGAGGTGACTCCAATAGTAGTATTTGCTGAGGGGCGCAGCCCCGAAGCAAATGGTACTTTTGGGGCCACTGAGGCTCATAGTTTAACCAGTACCTCGAATAGAAGGCATGGTATATTTGTTTTATATCCTGCATCAAAAATGTATTTAAAAAAAAAAATGCCATGCCTTGAGCAGTAATGCATAGCCGTCTAGAGGATTTTTTTATGTTGGGGACCGGGGTAAAATGCAATAAATTATTGAAAATTTATTGCATTTTCTGTTTTTTTTTTAATTTATGGAAACTGCCCCCTACCCTAGCCCCCGCTGCGTACAGTCATGGTTCAGTGACAAAACAATGGCCTCGTACCTGTGAGGCCCTAGGATCAAAACCGTGTCGATATGCTATATTAGTGCCCTTTTGTGGGGCATTAATCCTCATTACTGTCATTTATGACTTGAGAGCGTATGTCCCCTAGTTAATAAGCATAGTAGCATACACATGCTTTAGCAGTCCTGCAAAACACACATTGGCAAGTTATTATTCAATAAAATCTGAGAATGTATACTATTATCTATATCTATTATTTTTAAATAATGTTTAAAATAATTCCATAAATTGGGGTAAAACTAAAGTATTCCACCTTTTATGAGCGACAGTGTAGATTGATTTTGCTTGACATAGAAGGTACAGCGACAGCGACATAAGTACATAACTGTACAATATTCTTATATGATAAGAACTTTTGCAGAGTATATTAAATATATACATTACTGTGTGGTATCTTTAAATTAATTCAAAATGTAAACATATGTATATTGCAAATCAAAGAAAAGAGTAATGGCATTCAGGCTTTCCCCTTTTTATTCCTACCGCAGCTATGACCAGGGTGATGGAAATGGAATTGATTAATGCAAGGGTCACTCTGTGGCCTGGACCCACCCTCCTCAGGTCATCACCTTTCTTCACCTGAGCCAATTATTTGTAACCTCAGGGTTTCACCATCACTTCATGTGCTTTACAAAAAACAAAGGCAAAGCATCACTCTTATCAGCAAATGTGTTAGTCCAGGCTTCACCCTTTGAATTATTTGCATAGGTGATGCTTCACTTTTGTCAGTTTTACATAGGTGAGGCTTCACTTGTGTCAGTTTTCCATAGGTGAGGCTTCACTTTTGTAAGTTTTCGGCCGGTCTGAAGCTTCACCACTGTTTCACCATACTGGCCATTTGCATAGTTCAAGCTTCACCACTGTTTCACCATATTGGCCATTACATATTTCAAGCTTCACGTTTTGAAATCAAGCTCCACCAATGTTTACCTATAATAGTAGACCATGACTGCAATGGTCTATAGTCATGATAGTAATTCCATACTGCTCAATAAGTACCAAGTCAACCAGGTTTCAATTCAAAGATACAGTAACATGTTTATTTTGTCAATCCAATGTTTCTACAGATATGTTGTTATGAAACTTAAAACGTTTATACAAAAGTTGTTTTAACTACAAGTCTTGTTTTCTAATACTAACTCTTGTTAACTATAAACACTAACTCCTGTTACCTATTAAACTCTGTTACTTGGAAATGAAAGAAAATGTTCATTCCAGACAAATTTCAGGTTTGCGTTGTTAGATTTTGACATTGTGTTCATTAAAACTACACTATAAAAATAATGAAGTTGCACAAGTGCACATTTCTTTTTATACAGGCAGTACTGTCACATTATTTTTGTAGTGTAGATAAACCAAGCTAAAACTCATTTTTGGTCTGGTTTATAAAATGTTAGCTTATCAAATTTCCTATTCACAATAGCTTGGTTACACCAAATTTGTTGTAGTTGAATTCAAGAAACTTTTGGCCGGGTATTGTACGACCACCTGATGATGGACCACACAATTCAGCCTTGCCCATAACACACTAATTATAATTGGTCCGAAACTATTCAAGCAAAGCAAACCAAAAAAGAAGTTAACTCTTCATTACCTGAGAATTTATGAAATGAGAGCATTAATTATAGAGAGTAATATGCATGATCAAATTGTACTCAATGCTTTGCTTACTTAAAAGATAAAGGTGAGTTCTAGTAAAAAAAAAGAAAATTAATTCTCACATCAATAGATGGCGCCATTGAGATAGAAGACACACATTGACAGCCTCCTAGAAATAGAAAATCCTAACTAAAATTACGCATTTTCAGCTTCTCCGCTAGTAATTTTTAACTAGCTTCAGCTATGAGTTCCTCAGGGAAGAGAAGCAAAGGTGACTACCAACTAAGGAAAAATAATCGACCAAATATACAGGAAAACGACGATTTGGAAAAACTGGGCGTGGCAGGTTCAACTGATAGCCCGGCGGTGACTCCGACCTACGACTCGCCACAGTCTACCAACGCCGGACCTAGCCCGTCCAAGTCAACTGAGCATACGGACCCACCTATTTCCGTACTACTCGACAGCTTCAAAGCAGAGATAAGAGGTATGTTTTCTACCTTGAACCATCAGATTAACGATAGATTTGACCATGTTCTTCTTGAAATTTCCGGATTTAAACGTGAAATGGCTACAGTGAAATCGTCTATTACAGACATGGGCGCTAGTCTAACCGATACATCAGACCGCGTAATTCATCTTGAATCCGTGAAGATTCCTGATCTGTGTGAAAAAATAAAAAATGTAGAGAAAGAATTAGATGAGAAGCTTCAGCTCTATTACCTGTATTCATGAATTACCTGCACATATCACGTGAGGAGGCCTCAAAAATCCCTTTGGTGAATGCCCACCGGCTTCCGACTTCACGCAACAACGGGACGCCGCCGCATAGCAACCGTCCGGCACCTGCATGTATTATTGTGCGCTTTGCTAAGATGAGCGATCGTGACCGGCTACTTTAGTTTAGGGTAACCCGACACATGCTCCGCCGACGATTGCTCCGCAGACATTTACTCCGCAAAACGCGACAATTGCTCCGCGACATTTGCTCCGCGACATTTGCTCCGCCGACAATTGCTCCGCCGACAATTGCTCCGCCTGAAGCGACATTTGCTCCGCCGACATTTGCTCCGCCTGAAGCGACACTTGCTCCGCCGACATTTGCTCCGCCGACAATTGCTCCGCCTAAAGCGATAATTGCTCCGCCGACATTTGCTCCGCCTGAAGCGACAATTGCTCCGCCGACATTTGCTCCGACGACATTTGCTCCGCCCAAAAAGTGTCCCATAAACTACAAATGCTACTAGTACTACGACAAATGCTTCGCCGACAATATTTTCTTTACATCTATTTTTTTCGTTTCTTTTTTCTTCTTCATTTTGAATGCATTTCTTGAAATAATGTAGATGAAATGAAATGAATGAATGTTGATAATGTGGGAGGAAAAAGCAGTTGCCTAAAAGTCATTTCGAATATACTGAAATAACTTTCCATCTATCACTGTACGTCCCACATAATGTACACTAAACACTCATTACATGTCATGGGAAGTTTTTTTTTTTTTTTAAGTAGAGCAGCAAGCCACATTCCCCAATACGCGCATACCTCCTAGTTAATTTCAAACAGCTCATCAATATGTAAGACCTGAAATTACCTCAATGAAAGAAGACTAATAACATGAGAGGAAAGAAAAGAGCAAAAAAGACAACCGTTTTTTGCTATTCCCCATAATGTTTGATTTAAAAAAAAAAAAAAAAAAAAATTATAGCTCCTTACGCAAGTTCTCCGGCGAAAGATAATTACTCCGCTCAAAATCTGTTTCATGTATTACTCATTAGCTGATCCAAAGCTCAAGGCTATCTCTCTCTCTCTCTTTCTCTCTCTCCCATGCTCCTCCTTTTCCTGTTTACACCGTTTTCTTGTCTTCTTTGCTCTTTTCTTTCCTCTCATGCTATTAGTCTTCTTTCATTTCCATCACTTCTTCTCTGCTCCCCCTCTCGAGTTCTATTTCTCTCGTGAAATTGAAACGTAAAGTAATACAATCATGTAGTACATTCTTGTTTAGAATAATATTTTCAATAATATCCAGTCCATTTTCTAAAGGTTTCTTTCCTTTAGTTAAGTGTATGTAGCTTTAATATATATATGTTAGTGTGCAAAACACTCCGTTTCATTCGAGTACTTTGTTTTCACTAAATAATTTAAGGGACTCACGAAGCCACCGGAAGAAGAGCAATTGGCTTATCATGAAGAACTAACATCAAACTGCAACAAAATGATTTGTATAAATGTGAATAAGCAGAAAGGCTGCCATCTCATTTTCCCGTCTGAATGGGTTCTCTTCCTTACGTATATAAGTGCCCTTATTTTCTAAACTTTTTTTTTTATATTTGTGTGTTTATTAAATTTTCAATCATATAAAAATTACATATTTACAAGTCATTGGTAATAATTAGACAAACAAAAAAACCAATATGTATAAGAACAACTAACAATAATGAAAGGACAAGAAAGTTATAAAAAAAAAAACATTATAGTAAAAAAAAATACACTGTACACATATAAATCACAGTTTGAACTCCAGTGCATAAAGGGGAGTGAGGGGGGCACAGGAATAAAAGTTAAATCAACATGAGTATCATAAGTCAAATCGCCATTTCTTAAAATGCGAAACAAGCTTGTTCCTTTTTTTCGCTGAGAAATATTCAATATCTTTTTGTTTCTTTATAAAACTCTTAAAAAGATCAACACTTGGTAAATCCCCCTTACTTATTTTCTAAACTTCCATGATGACCTATTACATTGTATAATGCTTTACCTAGTAAGATGCATTGATCGAGGTAATTTCAGGTATTA
>JAVYIG010015580.1:0-35245 GCA_035222895.1 Strongylocentrotus droebachiensis | reverse complement strand
CTGCATTCTTGCAACAATCTTGACAAGCCGAGAAGGTTTATTACCAGCAAACAACAATAGATGCAATCTACTTCGGTCTGCAAGAAACCTACATCATATTTCGCATATCAATATTCGTCTTGAAATTTCGATAAATCTAAAGGTATTGAATATACTACAAGGCTTACAAGCCATTAGCAGGTATGATTATTAATTTTCTTTAATCCCATTTATCATTACCCTTAATTAATTGTTTCATATTTGATTTAGTTCATTGTGATTCTAAAACGATTCAGGCAAGTTTGAGTTGTCCGTTATTCACATTCATTTCTATGACATAAGTCGGAAACTATGAATTACTTCTTTTTTTTTGTAATCCTATTTTAAACACGTTTCGATGTTTCTACATAATATATACTTGGTATTTATATATGACACTAGACTAGGGGCAAAAATCAAAACATGAAACGATCAAACCGTAAATAGACTTAATCGAATCGAACGAGAAAAATTATTTTGCAATAAAAATACTCAAAACACATTATCTGTTCCATACGCAGATTAGCTATACGACTCTCAAAGTTGAACCCAACACCAACAACCAAGATGGCTACCTTCGAAGATGACGTTGCAGCCCTGGTCGTTGACAACGGATCGGGTATGTGTAAGGCCGGCTTCGCAGGCGACGATGCACCACGAGCTGTCTTCCCTTCTGTTGTCGGTAGACCAAAGCATCAGGTAAGATTAAGAATGATAACAAAAGATTGAATGCTTTACTCATTGAATCGCTTTTCTCCAACCTTTTAAAAAAAATTCATGGAGAACTGTACTTTTCGCTAGGGGGGGGGGGGGGGCTGATAACTGTTGCCCAAATAGTCTAGTTTCGAAAAATCCTGTACAAAAGAATGTTTTAATCCTTAGAATACATTTGTATTTTGTCACCAGATAATCATGGCTGGCATGGGTTCGAAGGACAGCTACGTCGGTGACGAGGCCCAGAGCAAGAGAGGAATTCTGGCCCTCAAATACCCGATCGAACACGGCATCGTCACCAACTGGGACGATATGGAGAAGATCTGGCATCATACCTTCTACAACGAGCTCCGTGTCGCCCCCGAAGAACACCCGATACTCTGCACTGAGGCTCCGATGAATCCCAAAGCAAACAGAGAAAAGATGACACAGGTAATAATCCATTTCCTCTCTCTCTCTCTCTCTCTCTCTCTTATCCCTCCTCACGCAGTCTCCACCCTTTCCCCTCTCTCTCTCGTTCCCTGTTATGTCTTATTTTCCTTGATCACATGCATGCTGTAGCTGATTTGTTTCGTATTAACACGAACGCCTCTTTATGTACAGGAAAAGTTTCCCGATGCAAAAGCGCATGACATGAAAACGCAAATGTTTAAAGGGCAATTGAGTTTGTTTGTTTTCTTTTTTTGTCTTCAATGATGTAATTATCCCTTGATAATTCTTGATTAAAACAAAATGTCTTTATCATTCATTATAAACATGAAATATCGCTTCATTTCTTTCCACCTTTGTTTTCCAAGCTGTCATGTCCCTCTACGCCTCAGGTCGGACAACCGGAACCGTCTTTGATGCTGGTGATGGCGTCTCCCATGTAGTGCCGATCTATGAAGGCTACGCCCTCCCCCATGCTATTCTTCGTCTTGATCTTGCCGGACGTGATCTTACGCATTATCTGATGAGAATTCTCGCTGAACGAGGATATTCATTTTCCACTTCCGGTAAGTTATACAAAAATGTGTTTTATTAGTTACATATATTTGTAAGTGATTTTAGCAACTGCAAAGTGTAGAGGAAAGACGGGAAAAAAAAAAGTGTTACTGGGAACACATTGATACGGTAATTGCATTATTTGAGACAATTCGATGAACTGATTAGTGGCTACAACTGGCCACCGCCCTCAAAAACCAATCGACTAATTTTCTTGGAATGTGCCCCTTTAAGAAAAAGATTTGCCTATGAAATTCAGTATGATAATTCCTTCTTGATTAGCTTCGCATCACTTACGAATACTGTTGTCCTATTAGTAAAGTCGTATTGTGTGACATTTTGTAAAGTCACTTGGAAATCATTCACGATCTATTCGAGAATGAGGATGGCCATGATACCCACATAATAATAATTTTGCCTCGGTTCTGAACGTGTTCGTCTTTTTCATCTCTCACCAACAGCCGAACGAGAAATAGTCCGCGACATCAAAGAGAAGCTATGCTACGTCGCTCTCGACTTCGATCAGGAGATGCAAACCGCTGCGTCGTCATCGTCACTCGAGAAGAGCTACGAGCTCCCCGACGGTCAGGTCATCACCATCGGCAACGAGCGATTCCGTGCTCCCGAAGCCCTCTTCCAACCGTCTTTCCTCGGCCACGAGATGGCCGGCATCCACGAGACAGTCTACAACAGTGTCATGAAGTGTGATATCGATATCCGCAAGGACCTTTACGCCAATACGGTGTTGTCCGGGGGCTCCACCATGTTTCCAGGAGTCGCTGACAGGATGCACAAGGAGCTCTCCGCCCTGACTCCACCCTCCATGAAGATCAAGATCATAGCTCCTCCTGAAAGGAAGTACTCCGTGTGGATCGGTGGCTCCATCTTGGCTTCTCTCTCAACCTTTCAGAACATGTGGATCAGCAAGCAGGAGTACGATGAATGTGGACCAGGGATCGTTCATAGGAAATGCTTCTAAACAGAATGATTTGGAAAATATTTTGAACATGATTTCATTCATAGATAACCAATGTGAGGCAGGTCGTGCGCTGAAAAGGATTTTAATAAGATTTTCCAAACTTTGCCAAACGCAGCGATGTTTTTTGGATTTTTTTAATACAATATCTTGACAATTCTAAAAGTGGTTTAAATACTCTGTCCTTACATAGCCGCATACCCTCTCCCCTTCGAAGGAGTTTCTGAATGGTTAGTACATGACGTAAGCAGCGAACTTACAAAATATTCAGGCCAAGAACCACAGTGTCCTGTTTCATAAAACTTGTTATCAATAACAAGTTACAATAACTGTTATAAGCTATTGAAAACGTGGCATTTGATTGGCTGAGAGCGAATTTGACATAGAAAGTTAGCATTTGTTATTGATAACATCTTTTATGAAACAGGGCGCAGATCTTGGACATAACTGTAATAATTGTTCATTTATCATAGCCCGATGACTTTTTAATGTACAAATTAAATAGTTGTGTATTAAAAGTGTAAATAACATGTATAGTATCATATAATTTTCATTTATTTTTTCTACTTTAGTTATATAATTTTGGTTGAAATATCTTATCGTACCAGCAGACGATATTATAAAATGTTTTGAACATTTCATATATATTTCCCTTATTTATATTTGATAATCGTATTGGATTCGTCTGTTCATTTGATTAATTATATCGAAATGATTTTAGGAATATTTCCTAATATGCAATACATGCAACGGGTATATACCACCAACGTCATGAACGCGCTTGTTTGTCGATATACATATACTGTACATGTATTTGTTTCTGGCATATACGTTGACCTTACAGACAAACAAAAAAGATGTTGTATTGCCCTTTTGGTGCCCAAACATCGGTCGGTCGGTATAAAAAATAAAAATAAAACTTTTTTTCTTCTTTTTTTTCTCGCTCATTGGGCTGATATTTTTCAGTTTTGAATGCTTTAATATTTGTTTTCTCTATAAAAAAGAAAAAGAAAAAAAAAAAATTTCTTTAAAATGCCGACCCTAGATTTCAAGATTTTGGGGTCGGTCGCAAAGGGCAATACAACATCTTGCTTTTTTTAGGCCTTATGTGAATTAAATTAATTATTTTCTTTTTTCACTATTGATTACCTCGAAAGCTAGAATATTGTATATATTATATATGAAATAAATATCTAATATTTTAATCCGAATTTGGCAAAGTCTATATATTAACCAACTGCATAGAGATAGAGAGAGAGAGAGAGAGGGGGAGAGAAGAAGAGAAAGAGAGAGAGAGAGTATGTGTGTGAGTGTGCGTGTGTGCGTGTGTGTATGTGTGCGAGAGAAAACGTTTATTCAATATATTCAATTGTATGTTTGTGGAGGAATAAAACAAAATTACTTTAAAAAAAAGAGACTGAAAGAGAGAGAGAGAGGGGGGGGGTAAATGATAAAGAGAGAGAGAAGAATCAAAACATCTGTAAATCATTTCCTTTGAAGTGCATTCCCACTACCTGGGATGAAATAACTTTTTTCAAGTACATTCTTAATTTTTATTATATTAGGCCTGAACAAAAATGTTGTATTGCCCTTTAGGTGCCAAAACATCGGTCGGTCGGTCGGAATTTGTTTTCCTTCAAACTTCTTTCTTTTCTTAATCCCTCTTTGGGCTGATATTTCTCAGTTTTGAATGCTTTAATATATTATGTTTTTTCTTGTAAAATACGGTTTTAAAAAAACTTTTAAAAAGCCGACCGTAGATTTCAAGATTTTGGGGGACGGTCGCAAAGTGCAATACAACATCTTTCATCGTATACCAGCTCTTTGTTCGTGCTCCTCTCTCTCTCTCCTCCCTTTCCCTCAATATTCCTTTCCTTTTCTCCTTATTTTCCTGCTCCACATTTTTCTTTACTTCTTTCTCCCCTTTTTGAATCTTACTGATTTTTGTTCGTCGAATCATTGTTAAAAATCGAATTGTAAATACGATGTTTATTTGTATATTTTTAAAAATCAAATATCTGTAAATCATGCATGAAAACCAGCCATTGGCTGCGATATGTTGATGAATGAATACTTTATACCTTAACTTACGTAAATTGAGACTAAATCTTCAACGCGTAATGCGCTGCATTTCTAATTACTCTCACTGTACTCGCATGCTCACAGTACGGATCTATTACATGAGACATTAACTGTTGCAAAAAAATAGTCAATTTTGACTAAATTGCCTTAAATCTAATCCAAACAAAAAAAAGTTGTTCATCAAATAGGGAAATACCCATATGCTAATGAGGGTTTACTTTTATAGGTGGACCTTATTCTGTTCAATTTTAATGACTCATGTAAACTTTCTTTAGCAACAATAGCACAGGTCAAACTGGACATCATATATGCGACTATTGAACAAAACTATATCATATTGTGCGATTTGTTTTAACTTACAAAATATAGAATAACTTACCCGCCATATCTTTTATCAAATAAAATGCTAAGATAAAATCTTTTAAAACTATGGACTAACTTTGTTATTCTTATAAAATTACGGGTAGAGATATCAGCTGGAATTGTATTTCCTGTCGAAACGATGAAGTACAGACTTTCCGGCCTTTTCCTTCAACTATTTCTATTTCGTTGGCTTACTTTTGTGACTCACAATTTTCTATTTTTCTTGAGTGGATCTACAAAAGCTATCATTGTCATAAAATGATTTCTTATCATTTTCCCCACATTTTTCATTAAACAAAATATTCTTTCCATTTCTTCAGTTTCCTCTTTATATCTCCTTTCATCTGTATCTTATTTGTAACGATTTCTCCTCGTACGGAACGCAGTCACTGCACAGTATCGTACCAGCGTAGTAAATGAATGTCCTGCGCAGATAACCTCTGCTAATAATTTGATTAAAGTACAGTGTCATTTAGTACACTTAAGACTCAAATAAGCATTCGAATACACTGGAACTCACAGTTTTATTGTATACATTTTATACCGCTCACAACTCACTAGTGTGTACTAGATTTATACTGCTTTAAATGGGATTTCATCTTTACTTTAATATCAATATAATTATCTACTAATCCAGTGTTTGCACTATTTGCCAGGATAATTGAAGTTCTATGACACATGATATGTGCACGATAGTTATATTGTGATATTGTTTGTTTATTATTGTTTATATGCAGTTCTTAATGATGGTACTTACTATGCCTATGAAGATGCAGTCTACAAAGCTTGAATAAAGACTAATATCTAAGCAAGCTAACAATGGAAGTTACAAACTGATTCAACCCAGGACGCAGGTTCGATTTTCGGTTCGGTTTAAAGGTCGGTCCCCAGACGTAAATAATCATATCAGATTGATACATGTCTGTAAAAACCCAATACACACACACACACTGAAACACAAGAGAACTTGTTATGACTGTCATATTAGGTGGTTCGTTAATGAATAATTATCAGGGCAGGCTCATATAGAACAAGATTATTTACATTTGCATACGTTTGTGACGATCCACGTAATTTATAACTTTTATATTTGGACTTGTGTCATACAAATTTCATGCGCGCGCATCGCCTCATGTTTATTCAACAACCTCTGCTGTTAAAATGTTCGCCCTATGAGTAATAGATTATCCCTTATTTGGACAATAAGCTAATATCCCTGAGGGTAGTGCAATATGCAGTATACAATTTTTGTTAGAAATCGACGGTTCAGCCCTTCACAATAATTTACGATATCAACAGGTGCACCTGAATTCTTCCAGCATTCTTGAGCATCAAAGTAAGTATATTACCAGCAAACTAACAATAGATGCAATCTACTTCGGACTGCAAGATACCTACATCATATTTTGCATATTAATATTCATCTTAAATTTTCGATATGAGGCCAAATAACAATAAAGACGTGTTTCTCGTCCGGACTTTTCAAAAAAGGAGGAGGCAGAGCATTACTATTGACTATTTGGCAATTTCGGGCAACTTTCTTGTATGGAATATTCGTTTTGATTTATATAGCCTACATGATATATATAGTACATTTTGAATCGTGTACTCGTGTTGTGGAGATTTTCGGTGTTTACTGTATGACACTAGGGACAAAAATATCTATAAAAGACGATCAAACTGAAAATCAACTTATTCGGATCGAGCAAGAAAAAACATTTTGCAGTAAACATTATCAATACACATTTTCTGTTCCTTACGCAGATTTGCTGTACAATCTAATATTCTCAAACTTGAAGCCAACAATTGCAACAAAACCAGTAACCAAGATGATCATTCAAAATAATGTTTCAGTCCTGGTCATCGACAACGGATCGGGTACGATTAGGGCTGGTTTCGCAGGCGACGATGCACCACAAGCTGTCTTCCCATCTGTTGTCGGTAGTCGGACATTTTCGGTAAGATTAGAAATTATATTAAAAAAAGATGACTTGTTTTGTGTTATTTGAATGGCTATGTTTGAAGGTGAAATAATAATAAAGAGAAGAAGAAGGAGAAATAATAAGAAGAAGAAAACGAAGAAGAACACTGTTAGAAAAAAATTAAACAAGTTGTTTAAAAATTTAAACAACCGCAAGTTAACCGGTGAATCGCTCAACTGTTGTTTAAAAATTAAACAACTTAAGGTTGTTTACGTTTTGAACACTTAGTTGTTTAAAAATTAGAAAAACTTTTAAACAACAGTTGTTTAGTAATAAAATTGCACAACTCGGTTGTTTAAAGCAAGTTGTGTAAATGTCAAACAATAATGTTTAAATTACTAAGCAACTGTTGTTTATGCAATATTACTGCACAACTGGTTTGTTTAAAAGGAGTTGCTTACATTTTAAACAGAACTGTTTAATGGTTATTATCTGGTTGTTTGAATTTGTGAAATGACCTACTGGAACCACCCCTGCAATAATCACAACGATTACACTGTAACATGTAGAGCTTGTTGCCAATTTACTTCAACATTTGTTCATCATATTCATTTAACAGTGACAGACAACATTATTATTTGTCTCTATAACTTCACCAAAACCCCATCGGCAAAGCCGAGAAGAACCAAGTCGTCGCCTTGCCCTTGTTCCGCCATTTTCGTCTGCACTGCACAGCCACCTCCCTGCACTGCACTAGCACTTGCACTGCACACTAGCACTGCATGCTTGCATACGCTGCATGTACTATGTACGTACTTTGTGCATATCGCATGTGTGCACGCAAATTGCAATCGCGTATCGAGAAAATATCAACGACGCGAAATCATGATTGGTTAAATTCATCACGTGATTTTTCCCCCGGGACTTTTTAAACAACTCTGTTTAATTAAATCTTTTTTTTTTTAATAGATAGTTGTTTAAGCCAATTGAGCACTGATTTTTCGATTTTGAACAACGTTGTTTACGTTTTTAAACAACATTCTTTTAAACAGTGATATTTTAAACACCGTTCTAACTGTGAAGAAGAAGAGGAAGAAAAAATATAACCATTTAAATAATTTTCAAGGAGGACTGCACCTTTCGCCAGGGGGCTGACGGCTCTTGCCTGAATTTCAAACTGTGTAGTTTCTAAATTTAGCGCACTACACAGTAAAAACGCTGCTTAAAAAAGTGATGTTCACTTACAGTTGTACACTATCTTAAACAACAGTTGAACAAATAGACCAGTTCACGGTTAGCACCTTACTGCAATGACCCCGAATATCCACAGATCTTCAACACATGAAGAGGTCCCACTTTGTACATTTTGAAATAATCGCTCCTACAGCGATGGAGGTGATTTATAAATAGCCTTTGTTCCACTTTTTCAAAGAATACTTCCACCTGTGTGCAATGGAGTGCACTGCATGTGCATGAATGAATAATGTTACATAACTTTCATGAGCACGTATCCAGTATTTCGTCTCCGTGTATTTCAAAATTTGTTCTGCAATGACCTTTATCTGCTCATCAGCATCAGCATCAGCATCAGTATACGGAAGTGTGAGGTGATCCTTTTGAAACTTCCGGTCGTTTCATTGAGTGGTGCTTCGTTCAAAAATGAACCTGAACTATTTTTGCTCGCATGGCGGGTGGACGCACATAATATTTTATGGAAGCATTTGGTGCTGAGAGGACCAATGCTTGTCCAATCTAATCTTGAAAGAGGTGATTGAGGATGAGGAGATGACAGATGTAGGAAGACTATTCCAGGATTCTACTACTCTCTGACTGAAGCTGTTTCTTCTTAGGACTGTGTTGCTCCTTTGCTTATACAGCTTCTGGTGGTGTCCCCTTGTAGCTTCATGAGGTGCAGATGTGAAGAAGGCTGCGGGATCGGAGTTTACGAGTCCATTCATCAGCTTGTAGACCTCAATCATGTCGCCTCTTATCCTTCTGTATTGCAGTGAATACATTTTGAGGTTCTTAAGTCTGTCTTGATAGGATAGGTGTCTGATCTCGGGAATTAGCTTTGTTGCTCTTCTTTGCACCTTCTCAACTTTCACTGCTTCAGCCTTAAACCTTGGATGCCAGATGACATTCCCATATTCAAGAATAGGGCGAACAATGGTCGTGAACAGGATTGGTAATGTGTCTCTTGATATTCTTGTAAAAGTTCTCTTTATAAGTCCTAACGTCTGATTGGCTCTTTTAACTGCTGTGTCAATATGTGTGTGAAAAGTCAGCTCATCATCTACCATGACACCCAAATCCTTTTCTGCAACAGTTTCTTGAATTATTTCGTTGTTTGTGCGGTACGATGACTTGGTGTTACCCTTTCCAATGTGCATAACTTTAGTTTTTGCTGAGTTGAAGGTGAGTTGCCACGATTTGGCCCAGGAAGCTGCTTTGTTCAAATCCTCCTGTATTGAGTCTTGTTGGGTTGATGTAGTAACTTCTCCATATATCTTGGTATCATCAGCATGTATTTGAATGCCGTTACTAATCTTGCAGGGCAAGTCATTTACGTAGAGGACAAAGAGTTGGGGCCCGAGGACGCTACCTTGAGGCACGCCGCTGATCACTGTAGTCCACTCTGAGAATTCCCCTCCAATTGCAACCCTCTGAACTCGTCCTATCAAAAAGGCTTCGATCCACTTGAGAACCTGGTGCTCGATGCCGTAGGCTTGGACTTTCTTCAGGAGCCGTTGGTGAGGCACAGTATCAAAGGCCTTACTCACGTCTAGGTAACACACATCTATGGGTTTCCCTAGGTCTAGTAGTCTAGTCCAGTCTTCCATTTGATTCATAAGTTGTGTGCAGCATGACCGGCCGGGAGTGAAGCCATGTTGGGCATCATGTAGTATGTCATTGTCGATCAGGTGGTCCATTACTTCATTCCTTATAATGGACTCCATAACCTTGCCAATAGTAGACGTTAAACTTATTGGTCTGTAATTACTAGCAAGTTGTCTGTTGCCTTTCTTGTGGATAGGAACCACGTTTCCCGTCTTCCAGTCCATTGGCAGGAATCCTTCACTTAGGGACCTTTGGAAAATAATTGCCAGTGGGTAACTAATCTCTTTTGATAATTCCTTCAGCACTCTAGGGTGGAAACCATCAGGGCCAGCAGATTTGTTGACATCAAGTTTCTTTAGCTGCTTTTCAAAAATTTCTTGCGTGATTTCTATAGATGATAAGCATGGTCCATTGTATTGCCACTCTGGTGCTGGCATATTAATCACATCTTCTTTGGTAAAGACTCTTGAAAAAGTGGCATTGAAGGTCTCAGCAATGTCAATGCTTGCAGTTACTTGCTCACCGTTCTCTAACACAAGTTCGCCTATCCCTCTCCTTACCTTGACTCTGGAGTTGACATAACGCCAGAAGTCTTTGGGATTCTGCTTGATGCTGTGAGTGATGTCCTTTTCAAAGTTTATACTGAGAGTTCGTGTCAAGCTCCGTAGAGAGTTGCTGACATCTCTATAGTATATGTAGTCATTTTGATTGAGTGTCACTTTATAACGTTTCCAGGCCCTGTGTTTCTTCTTGCTCATAGCAATCGATTCTCTGGTTGTGTAAACCTGTCTCTTCTTCCTCCGACATGTAGGTCACTGGAATACAATCTACCATACTGTTCTTTAGACAAGTAGAGACAATTTTCCATGATTCGTCACAGTCCTTATTGGCGAGAGTGTTGATCCAGTCATTGTTCGACATCATAGTTCTCATATCAACGTAATTTCCCTTGTGGAACTGAAGTTGTGTTGGCTGTGACAGACATCTTGCAGACTTTTCTGAGATAACATCAAAGTACAAACAGCAGTGATCACTGCGTCCTAGTGGTGGAGCACAGATCACACCTGTTATCAGTTCAGGTTTGTTGGTTATGACAAGATCCAGGATATTACGATTTTGGGCAGCCCTGTATCTAGTTGGTTCTTCCACCATTTGATGTAAGTACAAGTCTTGTAGGCAATCAAGAAAGGAGCTGGCTGTATGGTTGTGCCTATTCCTTACATGACAATCCCTCCAGTCAATGTTAGGGTAGTTAAAGTCGCCTGAAATGATTAAGGTGGTGCGAGCGGGTGAAATTGTTACCAATGTTCTGAGTACCTGCATAAGGTGATCATTGTTTACTTGTGTACTGGATGGGCTTCTGTAAACACATGCGATACTCGAACAGTTATTATCTCCAAGTTTAATGTGACAACCAATTATTTCTTTGAAGTCTGTATGGAACTCAATGTCAGTAAAGCTAAGGTTGCATTTGACGTACACCGCAACTCCTCTAGTTTCCTCTGAATCTAAGTTGGTGATAAGGTTGTAGCCTTGGATTGCAATGGATGCTCAGACTGCAACCGTGAACTGGCTTATTGTAAACAATGTTGCTCGAAACGAAAGTATTTTTGTTAAACATTCGCTGTTTAAAATGTAATGACTGCTAGATTTACTATACGAGAGCTTTTAGACAGTGTTGTTTACATATGACGTCATGTGTCACGTGCCAGTAAAGTGCGCGTTGGCTAAAAGTTTTGTTTCACATCATGGCCGACCAAGCTGTAGAGGTGTCGTGGATGAGTGGAAACGTCGCCGGACTGTCGATCACAAGGTCCAAGGTTCGAGTCCCGCCGTGGCACTAATGTCATTTGGCAGCCTAGCACAGCCGGGTAATGTTGGAGCGCCTTGAGGACCTTGCAAGGTCGATACGTCCGCTATATAAGAATCCAATATTATTATTATTATTTAACAACAGCTCCTTTTTAAACAACTTTCTTTAAACAACCCAGTTGGTGTAAACAACCCCCACTGAACAACAGCTCCGTTTTAAACAACTTTCTTTAAACAACCCAGTTGGTGTAAACAACCCCCATTGAACAACAGCTCCGTTTTAAACAACACCGGTTGTTTAAATTGTGATTTTAAACAAGTTGTTCAAAATGTTGATCAATTAAGTGTTTAAACTTTAAACAACTCGAGTTGCTTAACATTTTAAACAACTCTTAGATCAGGTCACCCGTTAATCCAAAGTTGTTTAAACTTTTAAACAACATGTTTACTAAAATGTTAACTGTGTAGAGAAGTGAGTAAATTAAACCAAGAAGAAGATATTTGTTTAATATATAATTCCATAAACATTTTTTTAATTTGAATCCTTAAAATGCACTATAAAGGGTTTAAATCTGCCAATGTAAATTACACATATTAGCCTCTTGCTGCCCGAATATAAGATAACAATTTCCCGAATATTTATATTTTCCAAAATGTTTAGGGGGCGGGTGGCTGAAGCCTTGAGGCCGATGTCCTGGGCCTGTTTCATAAAACTTGATATCAATAACAAGTTACAAGCTACTGTTATAAGCTACTGAAGTCATGGCGTGTGATTGGCTGAGAGCAAATTTATCATACAAATTTACCATTTGTTATAGATAAAAGGTGTTATGAAACGGGCCCCTGGTCTCGAACGCAAATGCTTGGTAGGGGAACTCGGGGCAAAGTGAAACGCGGGGCAAAGTGGAAACACGCCCGGTAAATATGTGTTTATGCTGCCATCTATCTAAGTTCATGTGCCAATAACACTGCAACAGGGATGAATCGTTTTTTTTTAACCTGAGTTGCGTGAATACGTCAGCTATGTGTACTTTTTGACGGAAAATATCCGTTTTGTATACATAACAAACGATAATTAATATAAGTATATTATCTGCTAAAATACTGTGTTTATGCCGAATTAATCCAAAAGCCATATTAATGATGGATGGGCTTAAGCTTAACTTTATACATCGTAGCACCGCTAGTAATCATTGGCCCATCCACGTCAATAATGCATGTCTGTAAAATTTCACTTGTTCGGGGCAAAGTGGATGGGGCATAGTGCAAAGTGTTACAACTCGTCGTAGCATTTAACTCGTATCATGCCACAGGGCTAATCCCCATTGTGCCAAGCCACAACCCCCCCCCCCCCCCCCCTCCCCCGTGCCAAGTTTATTTTTGAGATAATCTGATTAACGCGATGGCACTATGAATAGCGCGTGCGAAACACACATCACAGTACAATGAGCATGAACAATAACTGCTATTACGAATGCGTGCGAGCATGCACAAGGCAGATGGCTCGCTCGCATGTACAAAGCACTTTAACGGTAGCGTGCATGCAGCCTTATGGCAGGATATGAGTTAATACAACTGATTATTTGAAAAACAGTGTTAGCGTCATTTGTTAGTGATATAGTCCTAAAGTAAAAGTATAAACCAAATGTTTTGCTTTACTTTGCTTTGTAATCCTGTTCTGGTTCTTCCATTTTTTTGATCCACTTTGCCTCGGATTCCCCAATATATTTGTTGTATACATATGAATTTAAAAAAAAAGAAACAACTGAATAAAATTCAAGTTAATAAGTATGAAGCAGGTGGCCGACATTTATCTTCCCATATTTGTTTCACTAGGTTTGCATGCGTCCGGCAAACACCCGCGTCGGTGAAGAAGCCCTGAGAAAGACAAGCGTTCTATATCTAGCCCTGAACTACCCCATCGAACACGGCATTGTCACAAACTGGGATGATATGGAGAAGATCTGGCATCATACCTTCTACAACGAGCTCCGTGTCGCCCCCGAAGAACACCCGGTACTCCTTACTGAAGCTCCGATGAATCCCAAAGCCAAAAGAGAAAAGATGACAGAGGTAAATAGATTGTCAATTTCTATTTTCAACCAAGCTCTTGCCCCTCATTTCGATGGCAATTTTCTTGAAAAACAAGAAAATCCTCAAATAAGTCATTTGATTCTCCATCCTATTTCACTTTTCTTGGTTTGCTCCTTTTCCCGCGTTTCCTTGATTTCACCCCCCCCCCCCGATCACTCCCCTGTTCTCTTGCCCCCTCTCTTGCACACACACACTCTCTCTCTCTCTATCTCTCGCTCTCTCGCTTTTTCTGTCACGCTCTCAATGTCTTTCGATTTTGTTTCTCTGTCTATTGTGCTTTTCCTTCACATAATTATAAATGATTTCGAAAGAAAAAAAAACGAAATTATATTGTTTTTTGCTTATTTATGTGTGTATGTTCTACTCATTTTATGTTTGTCCTCTTCATTAATATGAATCAATTTCCTTTCCTCTGTTTTCATAGATAATGTTCGAGACCTTCAACACACCAGCTTGCTACGTAGCAAACCAAGCTGTTATGTCCCTCTACGCATCAGGTCGGACAACCGGAACCGTCTTTGATGCTGGTGATGGCGTCTCCCATGTAGTGCCGATCTATGAAGGCTACGCCCTCCCTCATGCCACTCTTCGTCTTGATCTTGGTGGGCGTGATATTACGCGTTATCTGATGAAGATTCTCGCTGAACGAGGACATTCATTTGACAGTTCCGGTAAGTTTTTATACAAAAATGTCTGATATTTAGTTATTTGTATTTAAAGGGAGTGTAAACTGACGACAGGCTTTCCCGTGGCCTGACTCGGGGCTAATCGGGTATACGACTACGGATGACGCGACCGCAGCAATCAAGCGCGTGCAACATAGGGGAAACTGAAGCGTGAGGAGAACTTTGGTCTGTTTAGCTAACGCTGATTATCATTAGGGACTTTTAGATTGAGTGGACGAGAACACGACGAACGCCGACTGATCATGCGTGTCAACGTACTCAACTGCTCATGTTGACTACAATTAGAATTCTTTTAGATTGCACTCGACGATAAACATGCATGCAGGAAGTAACACTATGAGCATGACAGACAAAGAAAGAGGACAAAATAAACAGTTCCTCATTCTACACTCAACAATAGGCCATCTTCGTAATGTAACCAAATTTAATGCATATTAAGTCTTTGTGAAGTGCCTCAATACAAATTATTTCATTCACCTGATAGGAATAATAGTATTTCAATAGTCAGAATGCAACTGCATATATTAAGTGTTGCTAGGTAGGTCAAGCCATAATGCTTGTCCAACCTGGCAACAACTAATGTATGCATTTAGGATTCTGTCTATTGAATTATTCTTATCAGGTGAATGAAATAGTTTGTATTGAGGCACTTCACAAAGACCTATGCATTATTAAATTTGGTTACATTACGAAAATGGCCTATTGCTGTGGTAGAACATCCCTTCACTGCTATTTTGTAAACATGTGTAGAACAGGTGAATATGCATGTGACACCTGTTCTACACATTTTTACATAATAGCAGGGAAGGGATGTTCCTTTGTCTACCTGAGGAACTGTATATCTTATGCGCACGCGGCATATACTAGTACCGTACTAGATTTAGGAAAATCAAGGTTGACGCCTTCTCGATCGCCGACTGAGACGACGTGACGCATGCGCAGTGCCTTAAAATGACGTCACGTGTTGCGGTCAAAGCTGTCAACGTGCAAATCTAAAAGTCCCTATTAATCAAGTCCATATTCGTTTAAATGCAGTTGTCGTTAAGAAGACGTACAGATGGCTTTAACCAGTATTTGCCAAGCCATTTTTGCAACAAGTGTAGAGGAAAGACGGGAAATAAACACCCCCTCCCCCGAAAAAAAATCTTAATGGGAACACTTTGGTACAGTACTTACATGATCTGATGAACTGACAACACAAAAAGATCTTCCTATGACATTCAGTACGGTAATTTATACTTTATTAGCTTAGTATTATTTACGAATGATGTACTTGTATTTTAGTTATGCATCATCTTTATATAGTATTATATTCCACATACTAAGAATCTTGTTCTACGATTGGTCAAAAGTAAATCACTTGATGAAGGGTAGTTCGCCCATCATTGCTGCGAGAAGCAAAAAGTTCGTTACACTGTGTAGATAGGCTACTATCTACACAGTGCAACGCACTTTAACTGAAGAAAGAAGAACTATCTACACAGTGCAACGCACGTATACACTGCGTATTGCTCTCCTCTTTAAGCGCTTTTAGTGTTATTACGCGAGCTTTGCCCACGTGATACGTCGACGGACTGTCGATCTTAAGGTCCGCGGTTCGAGTCCCGCCGCGGCACTAATGTCCTTTGGCAAGACATTGATCTACATTTGCCACACTCAACCCAGGTGATGTAAATGGGTACCTGGCAGGAATTAATTCCTTAAAATGCTAGAGCGCCGCAGTGGCTGCCTTGCTAAAGCCAGGGTAATAATCGGGGCAGCGCCAGGAGCGTCACAATGTGACGGACATGTGCGCTATATAAGAAGCCACCATTATTATTATTATTATATGGTCACACCACCATACTGCATGCACTGTACACTGTTAAAACAAGTATTAAAAAACTGCGGGTTAAAAAATTGTTGATTAAAAAACGCTCAACGTTGGTTAAAAATGTAGTGTTGATTAAAATTTACTTTTAATCTTGCGTTGGTTAAAAACAGTGTTGATCAAAATTATTCATTTTAACCTATGTTGGTTAAGTCTAAGTCGTTGGCAAAAATTGTAACCCAGCATGGATTAAAAACAAAATTCCGACAGTTAATGAAAGCCCCCTTCCGGTTAAAGTTTAATCAATGTTGATTAAAGTACTGGTCACGTGACCCAACGGAACGATATCGAAGCGCGTAGCTAGCGATCGCTCGACATACAAATAAATTAAGTACATGCAAAGTACATACAGTTTACGCGTGCGACAAAATTAACAATGGAGGTTGTCGCGAGGACCTGAGAAATGGGGGTAATTTGGACGGTCTTATCTCCGTGTTTTCAGGTAAGAAATTATTTTAATATTATCATCATCAATTCTAAGATTGTAAGGAAGAAGTGAAATAAGGTTCTTGCTCAAATCAAAAACGATTTGTGTCCCCTAGGCTGTACGTAGCTCAACCAATAAGCCGGGCCAATAAGTAACATTTTGATTGCACCGTGCACCTGGCTAACGTATTAGCGCACACACACACTCATCAGTCTGCAAGAATCTTCAACCGTGAAGGAGGCAGACCCAATTAAAGAAGGAGAAGTGTAGGCCTATTACGGATCACCTACCCAAATTGCATGCATGAATAATAATCTTATTTTTTAAATATAATTGTATCTAATTGTTTAAAACAATTAAATATAAAATAAGATGTCATCATAAAGTGAAACGTCTTCATGCATGCAATTTGGGTAGGTCATCCGTTACACTTTGGCTGAGCTACAACCTACGGGCCGGGACACACACGTGTTTAATTTGAGCAAGAACCTTATTTCACTTCTTCCTTCCAATCTTAGCATTGATGATAATCATACACTGTTAAAACAAGTATTAAAAAACTGTGGGTTAAAAAATTGTTGATTAAAAAACGCTCAACCATGGTTAAAAATGTAGTGTTGGTTAAAATTTACTTTTAATCTTGCGTTGGTTAAAAACAGTGTTGATCAAAATTATTCCTTTTAACCTATGTTGGTTAAGTCTAAGTCGTTGGCAAAAATTGTAACCCAGCATGGATTAAAAACAAAATTCCGACAGTAATGATAGCCCCCTTCCGGTTAAAGTTTAATCAATGTTGATTAAAGTACTGGTCACGTGACCCAACGGAACGATATCGAAGCGCGTAGCTAGCGATCGCTCGACATACAAATTAAGTACATGCAAAGTACATGCCGTTTACGCGTGCGACAAAATTAACAATGGAGGTTGTCGCGAGGACCTGAGAAAATGGGCGTTCGGACGGTCTTATCTCCGTGTTTTCAGGTAAGAAATTATTTTAATATTATCATCATCAATTCTAAGATTGTAAGGAAGAAGTGAAATAAGGTTCTTGCTCAAATCAAAAACGATATGTGTCCCCTAGGCTGTACGTAGCTCAACCAAGTAACATTTTACTTGCACCGTGCACCTGGCTAACGTAAGCACACACACACTCATCAGTCTGCACTAGAATCTTCAACCGTGAAGGAGGCAGACCCAATTCAAGAAGGAGAAGTGTAGGCCTATTACGGATCACCTACCCAAATTGCATGCATGAATAATAATCTTATTTTTTAAATCTAATTGTATCTAATTGTTTAAAACAATTAAATATAAAATAAGATGTCATCATAAAGTGAAACGTCTTCATGCATGCAATTTGGGTAGGTCATCCGTTACACTTAAATACTGGCTGAGCTACAACCTACGGGCCGGGACACAAAGCGTTTTTAATTTGAGCAAGAACCTTATTTCACTTTTCCTTACAATCTTAGCATTGATGATAATCATATTAAACAATTTCTTACCTGCAAACACGAGGATAAGACCTCCAAACCCCCGTAAGTTTAACCAACAGTGGTTATAACTGTAACCATGACCCACTAAAGTTTAACCAACATCGTGTGAATCAAAAAAGAATTAACCTACAATGGTTACAATTTTAACCAACGACCCATGTAAGTTTAACCAACAACATGTGAATCAGCCCCGAACAAAGCATAAATAACCAACAAAAGATTAAAGTTTTAATCAACAAATGGTTAAAGTTTAATCAACACCATTTTAACCAACATTGAGCAATTTTTTTTAACCAATAATGGATTAAATTTTTTAATCAACCACAGGTTAAATTTTAATCAACAGGCTGTTGGTTAAAGTTTAACCAACGATTGTGTGATTCACCTGGTAATCCGTGGTTGATTAAAATTTTAACCAACTTGATTAAAAATTGTAATACTTGTTCTAACAGTGTACATATATCGTACACCATTTGCTAGCTGTTATTTGACGACTTGTTGCTCTAAAATGACGGAAGAAGTGAAATGTTTCCGATGAGGAATATAAAGCAAATAATCCCCTTTTGGTTTCAGGCGATGGCAAACTATCACCTTCACGAACGGTAATTATTTGCTTATTATTCGTATGCTTTGACGCCCCCTCCCCCCCTCCCCACCCTTTGGATAGTCATTTTACAATTATTCACGATCTGTTCGAGAATAAGGATAGGCCATGATAACCACATGATACAATTTTTGCCTCGGTTCTAAACGTATTCGTCATTTCACCTCTCACCAACAGCTGAACGAGAAATAGTCCGCGACATCAAAGAGAAGCTATGCTACGTCGCTCTCGACTTCGATCAGGAGATGCAAACCGCTGCGTTGTCATCGTCACTCGAGAAGAGCTACGTGCTCCCCGACGGTCAGGTTATCACTATCGGCAAAGAGCGATTCCATGCTCCCGAGGAGCTCTTTCAACCGTCTTTCCTCGGACACGAGATGACCGGAATCCACGAGACAGTCTACAACAGTGTCATGAAGTGCGATATAGATATCCGCAAGGACCTTTACGCCAATATGGTGTTGTCCGGTGGCTCCACCATGTTTCCAGGAGTCGCTGACAGGATGCACAAGGAGCTCTCCGCCCTGACTCCACCCTCCACGACGATCAAAGTGATATCCGAGAGGAAGTACTCCTCGTGGATCGGTGGCTCCATCTTGGCTAATCTCTCCACCTTTCAGAGCATGTGCATCAGCAAGCAGGAGTACGACGAATTTGGACCACCGCTCGTTCATAGGAAATGCTTCTAAATAGAATTGTGAGAATACTTAGGTAGGAAATCTTTCTGAGACGAAGACTATGATTGTTCATAGTAATTGCTTTTAATCGGGTTTTACGAAATTTGCCAAACGATGACATGTTTTCTGAGTTTTTGAAATACAATGTCCCGACAATTCTAAAAGTGTCTAGAACCTAGAAAGTAATATGAACTGTGAAACAGTGGCTTATTCAGAATCTTGAGGGCAAATATAAGCAATATTCTTCTCTTTAATCGAAATGTCTGTTCATAGAACATTGTTTTTTTTTAACGTCGTTAAATGAACCTCCTACCCATCCAGAGGAATTTGTGGATGGTTAGTAAAGGTCCACAACCAGCTCATACTCGTAATGAGCATTGTACATGTACTTATGAAATATTTAGTCGATATGATGGCTGAATTCGCCTCACGTTGTATTTGTATCCTAATCACTATGGAACTAATTGAATAATCTATTATCCCATCAAGACCCCCTAAACTAGTTAAAGTAAATGTGCTATTATCTGGCCCCTTTTACCATCCAATAGTTTCTCTTCTTGTATATGTAAATTATTGTTTGAAATGTATTGCTGTTGGTAAATAAATCAAATCAAAGTTTTTAACAAATATCAGGCCAAGAACCATAGATTAAGGGCACACATGTAACTGTGGTTATTGTTTATTTAACACACCTAAGTGACTTATTAATGTACAAAAAAGGTGTGCGTTATTATGTGTAAGAATATTTGTTATTCATTAGTATTAATTACATTAAACCCTCTATATTTTAATACACAATAGATGCAAAGGGTATATAGCCTACCACCAACGTCATGCATAAACGCGCTGGTGTGTCGATAGATGTATATTATATCTGTATATAAAAGATTACTGGCGTTCACGTTGACTTTATGTAAAATGACCTATTTCCACGCTTTCACTAATGATTACCTCAAAACCCAGGAATATTGTATTTACATATGAAATAAATATCTACAATTTCGATCAAAATTCTGCAAAGACTACATAATAAGCTACTGCACAGCGAAAGAATCGAGAGAGAGAGAGAGAGAGAGAGAAAGAGAGAGAGAGAGAGAGAGGGGGAGAGAGAGAGTGTGTGTGTAGGACAAATGTCGACTGACAACTGGGATAAGTATGCACGAGGAGATAGAGGAAGAGAGAAAATAAAAGAGTGGGACCGAAATGGATGAAGAGAAACAAAATGTATCGAATACATGAAAAGAAATGGTGGAGGGGGAAAAAGCGGGAAAAGCTATGAAGATACAGTCTACAGAGCTAGAATATAGACTAATATCTAAGCATGCTAACGATGGAAGTTACAAACTGATTCAGCTGAGGACGCAGATTCGATTTTCGGTTCGGTTTAAAGGTCGGTCCTCAGACGTAAATACTCATATCAGATTGATACATGTCTTTAAAAACCCAATACACACACACACTGACACAAAAGAGAACTTGTTATGACCGTCATCTTTGGTCGTTGTTTATTAATCTTCACTCAGGGCAGGCACATATAGAACAAGATTATTACGTTTGCATATGTTTGTGACGATGCACATAATTTATAGCTATTCTCTAAAGACTATACCCCTTTTTAATATATTTGGACTTTGCGCAATCGCGATGTGTCATACAAATTTAGATTAATAACAGGCCGAGCTTTATGAGCGTGCATTGCCTCACGTTTTTTTCACTGCTGTTATTAGGGATTGTAAAGCAGGGCTCCCACTTAGCAGAGTTGGAACCTCGAGTTGTGGCGAGCTGGCGCGATCTTATGGCAAGCCGTTTTATTATTAATTGATATCAAGAAATCAATTCTTGATATCAAGAAATAATTTTACGTTGTAAAGCAATGGTAATTCTTGATATCAAGAATTCGATTTCGTGATATCAGGAATTCGATTTTGTGATATCAAGAATTGATTTCGTGATATCAAGAAATATGTTTTAATGATAAAACTGCTTGCCATAAGATCGCGCCAGCTCGCCACAACTCGAGGCTCCAACTCGGCTAAGTGGGAGCCCTGCTTTAGATTCGCACGAAGATAATGTGGATTGCTACGATCGACGTCCTTATAATACACTGCCTTGAATGGACGTCACACGTATCAGTCCACGCAAATCTAGAAGTCTCTATTTACAATACAACGTGTTCGCCCTAGTAAGTGATAGATTATCCTTTATTTGGACAATTGGCTATTCTCTGATACCCCATTCACAGTGGTTTTGAAATTTGTAGCGGCGTTGTAGCGGAGCGGCGACACCGCCATAACACCGCTACAAATGCATTCACAGTAGAAAAGTTATCCCGCTGCAGCAGCGGGATAAATATCATGTACCCATTCACGCTGCAGCGGGTGATTTTTATTACCTCCGTAACAAACACGTGTATGCATGGCTCATGACCCGCGAGTGACCCCGATATGACCGGAAATACTTCAGCGCGGGGTTTTCGATTGCTTGAAATTGCGCGCGCTAGCTGTACTTTACACACTATCATATTACTTTTTAAAAAACTAGCATTTTTATTGCTTCCAGTCAGAATGTTTTAATTTTTTGAAGTGTGAAATATTTTTATTTGGATAATTATAATATCTACATATAATAAAATCAATTTGAATCCACTGGTTACTTTATTTCTATTTCACTTTATGTTCCCCATTGCTGGAGAACAGAGGTCAGTGATAGGTAAGTAAACAAATCACACGTGTTTGTCGCGGTGTTATAGCGGCGAGCCTTCACACTGAGTAAACACCGCGACAGCAGCGGGACTGTCCCGCTGCTGTAGCTAGGCGTGCCTAGCGATAGTTTGTGTCGGCGTTATCGCTAGGCGGTGTTATCCCGCGATAGTTTATAACGGGTCCGAGCCTTCACACTGAAGACAACACCGCGACAGCAGCGGGACAGTCCCGCTGCTGTCGCGGTGTTTGAGGCCACTGTGAATGGGGTATGAGAGTAGTGTAATTGCTCAGTCTACAATTTGTGTTAGAACTCGTTTTGTGCTGCTTTCCGTCTAGTAATTATATTTAAACGTCTTTGGTTAAAACAGTGTGACGCGCCTGCGTGCGCTTGGAGCAAAACAAAAAGTGCTCGTTATCGCAGACATCTTGACACATTGGCCTCCTGACTGTTATGTTTTGGGAGTTATTGTGGCGGTTTTGGGATGTGTAATGCTTGTCTTTGGTGGCAATTCAGATTGTCGGGTTTTTTTGTGAAAAATATGACATCAACAGGTGCATCTGAATTCTTCCAGCATTCTTGGCAAGCAAAATAACAATAGATGCAGTCTACTTCGGACACATTATCTGTTACATACAGATTTGCTGTTGCCAACAATTGCAACAAAACCAGCAACCAAGATGATCATTGAAAATAATGTTTCAGTCCTGGTCATCGACAACGGATCGGATACGAGTAAGGCCGGCTTCGCAGGCGACGATGCACCACGAGCTGTCTTCCCATCTGTTGTCGGTAGACCGAAGCATCAGGTAAGATTAGGAAGAATGAAGAAAACAATATTGACTGGTTTCGTTTTTTATTTGAATCGCTTTGCTTCGAAGGGTAAAATATTACTTTCCCAATAAAGAGAAGAAGTAGAAGACGAAAACGTAACAATTTCGATAATTTTCAACCGAGTAAGCAAAACTAAATATATTTATTACGGTAATATTGTATATTATTTTAATCTTTAAATGCGCTATATATGGTTCAAATTTGCCAATGTAAATTACATATAGTAGCTTCTTGCTAAGATAAGATATCGATTTCCCGAATATTTATATTTTCAATTTTTTAACTTTAAGGGGGTGGGTGCCGAGTGTTGTGTGTGTGTAATTGGGTTTTTAAAGACGTGTATCAATCAGATATGATTATTTACGTCTGTGGACCGTCACCGTCCGAAAGACGTGGCTCAGCTTCGAACCTGCGTCCTCTGCTGAATCAGCTTGTAACTTCTATTGTCAGCTGAATTACAGGCGCACGCCACAACGCCCCGTGACTGAAGCCTTGAACCCTATATCCTGGTCTCGAACACATACATGTATACCTGGTATATCTTTGTATATATGCTTGCATCCTCTATTTTGTTTACATATGAAATAACGTGCGAAACAACTGAATAACATTCGAACTGAATGTCGCATCAGGTGGCAGACATTTATTTTCCCATATTTTATTTTACTAGAACGGCATGCCTGCCAATGGTTTGAAAGAAAGCTACGTCGGCGACGAGGCCCGGAGCAAGAAAGAAATTCTAACCCTCAAATACCCGATCGAACACGGTGTCATCACAAACTGGGACGGCATGGAGAAGATCTGGCAGCATACCTTCTACAACGAGCTCCGTGTCGCCCCCGAAGAACACCCGATACTCTGCACTGAGGGTGCGATGAATCTCACATCCAACAGAGAAAAGATGACACAGGTAAATAGATTGTCAATTTCTATTTTTATCCGAGCTTTTGCCCCTCTTTCTGATTGAAATAAGCCATTTGATTTTCCATCCCATTTCATTTGTATTGGTTTGCTCCTTTCCCCGAGTTTCTTTACTCCCCCCCCCCCCCCCCCCCCAATCACCTACTTGTTGTTCATTTGCTCTCTACCTCTCTTTCCACCTCTCTCTCTCTTTCTCTCTCTATCTCTCTCTTTCTCTCTGTCTCTCTCTTTCTCTTTCTATCTCTCATACTCTCAATGTCTTTCGACTTTTTGCTCTCTGTCTGACGTCCTTTTCCTTCACATATCAATGATTCTGGACTTTTTATAATGAACATTAATCCGGTAACTTTGTCTCAGATTCTGAAACAAAATCCTGGATTTAGCTAATGCTGCAATGATAATTATAACCCTTTAGGTCAGTCAGGAACCCCATGACTTTTACAAGCCGATCGCCTGTCTGATTATCAAGATATTTATGATTGAAAATCGAAATCAAATTTTGCGTTTTCCTAACAGTTTTCATAACACTATAGTCTATTGGGGAAAACAAGTATGGTAAAACCGGTCACTCAAAGATTTTTTACTTTTATGAGGCACTTCTTGATCGTTTTGAAGCGCAATTTTTTAAGCATGGGCGTAGATCTGTAATTGATACCTATTGTTCAGAGGGGGGATGATCTTTTCATTCATCCCCCCCCTGAACAATAGGTATTACGTAAGGATTGACGCCCATGTTTTTAAGGCTTCAATATATCACAGCCACTGATAACACGGAGGGCCGTGCATCTCAGATTTAACATTGTTAAACGATGCAAAGTGCAAAGTATATTGTTACATGTATATTGCTTATTTATTTTTTGATATACTTCTCATTTTATGTTTGTGCTCTTTAAAGGAACTTTAAATGTTCCATTGGCAGGCCAAACAAATGAAAAGTTTAAATTCCAACGGCATTTAAAAGTTAGGGCCTAATACTAATGAAGAACTTCCCTCAAAACAAAAGGGCTTGAAAAAATGTCTTTTTGTGTGAAACTAACGACCGTTAGTTGTCAATTCGAGTTTAGCGAGCGCGGTCGTTCAATTCAAAAGTCTGAATTTTAGACCCTTGTCCCAAATGGTCGTATGTTTTGTGCTGCGTGATGATTCAATCGGTTTAATTTTAGCCTTTACAATAAGTGGGTTATTGATGTAGACAAATGCTCAAGTACCCTTTACAGCCCATTTTTAGTATGTTTTTACCAAAGAAA
This sequence comes from Strongylocentrotus droebachiensis, assembly GCA_035222895.1. NCBI lineage: Eukaryota > Metazoa > Echinodermata > Echinoidea > Camarodonta > Strongylocentrotidae > Strongylocentrotus > Strongylocentrotus droebachiensis. The sequence goes on along the minus strand of JAVYIG010015580.1, from coordinate 9,980 downwards.
AAAGTCAGACAGTCACTCATTAGTGTCTGACAGTGAAGTCTAGAAAGTAAACGGGGTTTCCTTGCATAATTTTAATAACGTTTACATTTCACAGATAGGACATACGTGACATATTCATAAATCCTGCAAAGTTCTACAGAATTTGATGTTGGCTGCAAAAGGGGTACTCTAACTTAAATATGAATGTTAACATATCAATTTTCCCTTTTCTCTGTTTTCATAGATAATGTTCGAGACATACAACACCCCAGCTTTCTACGTAGCACGCCAGGCTGTCTTGTCCCTCTACGCCTCAGGTCCGATAACTGGGATTGTCTTTGATGTTGGTGGGGGTACCTCCCACGTAGTGCCGATCTATGAAGGCTACGCCCTCCCTCGTGCCATTAGTCGCCTTCCTCTCGCAGGGGAAGATCTTACGCATTATCTGATAAAGATTCTCGCTGAACGAGGATATTCATTTGTCAGTTCCGGTAAGTTATACCAAATATATTATATTAGTTATTTGTAAATGGCTTTAACGTTTGCAAAGTGTAGAGGAAAGGCGGGAAAATACCCCCCCCCCCTCCCCCCTCCCCCCTCCCCCCCCCCCCAAAAAAGTCTCAATGGGAACACTTTGGTTCTGTAATTACATTATCTGATGAACTGAACAATTAAGGCAATTTGATAAGCTGATAAGTGACGCCGAATCTCAGTGAGGGGCTACAACTGGCCGCCCCTTTCCTTGAAAACCGATCTGAATCGCCCCTTCATTCTCTCATTTCTCAAAAAGTGCCCTTTTAAAACAGATCTACCTATTTCATTTATAACGGTAATTTGTATTTTATTAGCTTAGTATTATTTGTATAATACTTCTGTTCTTATATGTTTGAGCTTTTCATCATGCTCATAGTATTATGTGTAGGCCTATGATTTTACATGCACCCCTCCTTTGCTGTTCGAGAATAAGGATAATCATGACAAATACATGATAACTAATTTTGCCTCGGTTCTGAACATATTCGTCTTTTCACCTTATCACTAAACAGCTGAAATAGATATAGTCCGCAACATCAAGGAGAAACTGTGCTACGTCGCCCTCGACTTCGATCTGGAGATGCAAACCGCTGTGTCGTCATCGTCACTCGAGAAGAGCTACGAGCTCCCCGACGGCCGGGTCATCACCATCGGCAACGAGCGATTTCGTGTTCCCGAAGTCCTCTTCCAACCGTTTATCTTCGAGTTGCCCGGCATCCACGAGATGGTCTACCACGGTGTCAAGAAGTGCGATGTCGATATCCGCAAGGACCTTTACGCCAATACGGTGTTGACCGGTGGCTCCGCCATGTTTCCAGGAGTCGCTGACAGGATGCACAAGGAGCTCTCCGCCCTGGCTCCACCATTAACGACGATCAAAGTGATACCTGACAGGAAGTACTCTGCTTGGATCGGTGGCTCCATCTTGGCTTCTCTCTCCACCTTTCAGAACATGTGTATCAGCAAGCAGGAGTACGACGAATGGGGACCAAGGATCGTTCATAGAAAATGTTTCAATTAAATTTTACGAACTTTGCCAAACTATTATAAAAGTGCGGAGAACCTCAATAATCGCAAGGTTCTACGAGACAACATCCAAGGCATCACCAAGCCTGCAATCCATCGACTTGCTAGAAGGGGAGGTGTCAAGAGGATCTCTGGTCTCATCTACGAAGAGACACGCGGTGTACCGAAGTCTGTAAAACAATGGTTTATTCTGAAAACTTCAGGGAAAAAATAAGCAATATACACCTGTTCTTCTTTGAAAACGAAATGTCTGGTCATATAACATTGGTTCTTAACATTGTTAGATGACCCCCCTCCCCCTCCAGAGGAATTTTGTAATGGTTAATACCGGGCCACAAACAGCTAATACGCGTAATACACATGTACTTACAATGTATTCAGTCAATATGATTATGATGCCTAAATTTCAGTTTCGGTTTTGTGTCGGTTATTGTACCTGACTGCTATGAAAGCATAAATGCTTGTTAGTAAGCAACCAGAGGACCGACGGCTTTAGTTCCTCTCAGAGGGACCGGATACCTCACTTTGTATTTGTATCCTAATCACTATAGAATCAATCGAATAATCTATAATCCCATCGAGGCCCCCTAAGCTAGCCAAAGTGAATATCAGGCCAAGAACCATAGATGTAGGACATACGTGTAACTGTTACAAATAAAAAAAGGGTGCTTTAGTAGGCCTATGTGTAAGAATAATTGTTATTCATTAGTATTAATTACATTTAACCCTCTTTATCCTAATACACAATAGATGCAAAGGGTATATATATTGTACCTCCCACGTCATGAACGCGCTTATTTGTCGATATATTTATACTATATTTTGTATATAAAAGATTACTGGCGTTCACGTTGACTTTATTTTTTTAATTATTTTCATGCTTTCACTATAAATGATTACCTCGAAACCCTAGAATATTGTATTTATATATGAAATAAATATCTACAATTTCAATCAAAATTCTGCACAGAGACAGAGAGACAGAGAAAGAAAGAGAGAAAGAGAGACAGAGAGAGTAGGGAAACAATGTCTAATGACGACTGGGAGAGTGAAGGAGGAGGAGAGAGAGAGAATAAAAGAGTGGGGCCGAAATAGATGAAGAGAAACGAAATTTATCGAATACAAGAAAAGAAACGGTGGAGGAGAAAAGGCAGGAGAAAAAAGGAACTAGACGAGAAAGAGATTCTAATCTCACTATAAATCCCGTTCACAAAGTTCCATAGTTTAAATCAAATAAAATGAATGAAAAGGAACAGTCTAGTTTTGTTTCAATACACCCCCTGCGACTTACTTTTTTTCATGAGCAAATTCAGACCATAGCCAATACTTAATAGTCTCACGTTTAATAATAAACCAAAATCTTATTAGACAGTGATTGGACTTTGGAAATCATGTTCCCATTTTCATGTTCATGTGGGTCAATATGGCTCTTGAAATGAACAAAATATTTTATTAGTATAGTTCAATGTCGAAGAAGAAAAAAAGGTGATGTGAATTACTCGAGCACGACAAGTAGTGAATTAAGCTGACACCATATTTGGACATCAGTGTGAAACGCTCCTTGCCCGCCCGGTATTAGAATATTCAAATGCGCCCGCCATTGATAACCATAAAAGGCGATTGTTAGACATGCCAATATAATGCTTGCTTGCTCGTCAGAGAACTTTGAACATGTGACGACTCTTTCAATTTGTCTTTTAATTAATCAATTAATCTATTTATGTTTTTGCTTATTGTATGTTTATTCATTTGTTATTTATTTATTTATTTTGTAATGTTATTGTAATTATTATCGTTACTATTAGTATTACCACTATTATGATTATCATACTACACATGTAGTAGTAGTATTAGTAGCGGGAGTAGAAGTAGAAGTAGGAGTTGTAGTAGTAGAAGTAGTAATAGTAGTAATAGTAGTAGTAGTAGTAGTAGTAGTAGTAGCAGTAGTAATAATAATAGTAGTAGTAGTGGTATAAGTAGTACATGTAGTACGTAGTGGTAGTTGTAGTTGTAGCAGTAGTAGTAGTAATAAATAGTAGCATTAGTAGTAGTAGTGTGTAATGTTAGAGGCACATCCTTCAGAGAAATTAAAATACGAACAAAATCCATTGCTTATTAGAAACGCACGAGCCCAGTGCAGAGGTCGTGTTTCGTTTGTCCATATTAGGTGAGATGCCGCAGTAATAATAAGTAGATCCACGGGTTAATCAATAGTATTGATGATTTGCATAACAAACACATTCGCTCGACCGAGGTACACCGATCCACTGTGATAGTGTCCACGTTTGGAATGGGAGCACCTTTGCACACACACACAGGTAACAATGAATAGTCTTCCGCGTAGACCGTCTAAACATATCAGCGCAAAATGATTTAGAGAGAAGCCATTTAGACCGTTTACTACATGTATTAACATATTCAAATGTTATGCATACTTTTTATTTGAAGGCTGTTCTTGACAACATGAAAGCTTGCCCGTAGCTTTACCTACATAGCAACAAGTAATGTATGCACATTGGATTCCAATTTAAAGTTCATTTATTAATAACATTAAATATGAAATACCTCTTATAGGTCCCCAGGAAAGAAAAAATCCATACATTTGAATATGTCAGTGAACAGGTCTACGGAGTAACTATGATTGTACAAAGCTGAAGTAATTGACTCGTATCAGTTCGAAATTTGTCAAATTATGAATACTGGCACTGGAATTAACCTGAAAAGATCGCAGAGGAGAAAGGCGAGAATAGTATTGTTATGATAAATGACAAGGAAATGACGAATAGTGAAAGCCTGCGAGACTTCTCGTAAGATACCTTTTGTGACAGTAATGCTCACTTCTCCTTGCTTCTCTTATGGTCTCATGGACTTTAGGTCTCATGTACATTTAAACATTTTTGTTTTCGTAAGGTGTCGATCGGTCAACTTCGATGTTCCAATCTCTAATAGATACGCAGAGATGCAAGGCTAGGCTTAGACTGATTGCTTTAAGACGTTATCTAGCTATTTCAAATTGTTTACGCATAACTTGTTTTCTAAAATTTCTTCCTAGACAGAATACCTGAGAAATTGATATTATTTAGGAAGAGGTAATAGTTAATTCATTTTATATAGAACCACGAAAAGTACTTGTAGATTGGTCTGAAAATAAAGACTAATATTTTGTCATTCTGTCACGCATGCGCAGCTTTTAGGGGAATCCCTCGGTTCACGGTGACTAATAAAGTTTGTTGACGCCTTGAGTATCTTTTGAGATGGATAATTACAGTGTACGTCCGCTTTTTACATATTGCCATTGTTGTTATTTTTCCACCACCACTACTGCTATTGCTTCTACTACTACTACTACTACTACAACAACAACAACTACTACTACTTCTTCTTCTACTACTACTACTACTACTACTACTGTAATCATCTTTTAGTAATCATCAATATTATATTCTTTCTCACATCTATGCTTTTTGTGGTTTTTTTCATTTACTTCCCCTCCCCCCCCCCCCCCCCCCCCTCTCCTTCTCTCTCTCTCACTCCTCTCCTCCGCGTGATTCTCCTTTTCTTTACTTTATTACGTTTCTTTCTTACGTTTCTTTCTTGTTCCCCTCTCTGTCTACCTCTCTCTCTCTTTCTCCCTTCTCACTCTCTCTCTCTCTCTCTCGCACTCTCTCTCTCCATCTCTCCCCCTTGTTCTATCTCTCTCTCTCTCTCTCTCCCCTCTCACTCTCTCTTTGTATTTTAATCACTTCCACACTCAACCTCATGCGTTCTCACGCATTCCCTTCTCCAGCACACCAACACTCTCCTTGTCGAAAGAGCAACAATGCTATTTATCATTTCGGAATTCAGGAACAAGACGTATTTGTTTGTATATATTTAGTCACTGGAAGAAGCATATTATGATTCAAATGTTGTAGGCACAAAGATATATTCTCAAGATCTCTATCAAAATATATGATTACATTTGTCAGAGTATCACAAAAAAGAGCTATCACATTTATGTTCCAACCGTACATGTAAGGCTACGTGAGCAACGTCAACAGTGAATACAACTTCGTATTTAATACATAGATTCAGAAAATAAACACATATTGTCATTTACTTTGGGAAGGTACATCTAGATCTAGAATACTAAATACTAAATATGTTTTTGTTAATAAAACATTGAAGTTATTGATAACTGCGTCATGGTTATGTACATTATCATTCATTATTTCCTCCTTTCATAATTACTTTTAGACTACGCTCAAGAAAATACGAAACATTCATGTATAGAGAGTTCATTTATACATTTTACTACAATATTATTAATGAACGCACACAACGATTATTTTTATAATTTAAGGAAATTCATAAAATACACTGAAACGATAACAAACCCGCAACAGTATGTACAACATTGACATAAAAACGCCATAATGGCAATAAAATAAGCTTATAATAAAAGTATAGCCCGCCATATTTTAAAATAAAACTTGTTAATTGCAGGCCATGTCTATCTGAAAATTGCGAAGGAATAATCTGAAAATGTTGAAGTGTTAACAATATATACATGTACAATTAATAATGGATCCAGAGGGGGCGCAAGGGGCAATTCCCCCTTTTAAATTCAATCTCACATACCTGAATTAAACAACAATGTAACCCCCCCCCCTCCCCCCTCCCCCCTCCCCCCCCCCCCCCCCCCATTTGGTTCTCGACGTACCTCCTTTCAAATGTGCACTCCAAAGAGCCCTCAATCTAAAAGTGACAAATATCTTCCGGAATTTTGCCCCCATCTTTTAAAGAATTCTGTATCCGCCCCTGGAAATAAGTATGCACTTGAAAAGTATATGAATCAGTTAATCGCAATCATCCTTATTGTTAGCCAATACCGTGAATTTAATATTGATTCAACGTAAGCAATTAAAAGTTAGTTTACTACATACAAAATAATTCGCAGTGAACATAACACTACCATGTTAACTTTTTGATTGTCATTATTGATTGTCGAAATCAAAACAACTGAGATTTGTTTTTTCTCTAAGCAACTCTTCGAGGGAGATAGTATGCAATTCTGTTTGGCTCAACTTTACTGTTCAGTAAAGTTCTAACAAGATTTGGTGCATTTGCAAAATTAGTTCAATTAACGATATAACATGTACAATGATTATAAGAAAAGACAATATATAAGCAGAGAAGAGGTAATACAATGAAAGATGTCATATAAAATACAACAATTGTCTGGCAGTTTTTACAAAAAGAAAAGGAACAAGAGTTTCCTCTTCATTGTTTAGAATCCTTTGTGTTGATAATCCCAAAATACGGATAAAAAGATGAACATAATTTAACCGCAAGCCTACTGCATAATGTGATCTGTTTATAGATTTTTTAAATTGTCTTTTTGAGCATAAGACATAAACCTAAGGTCATAATAATGATTATACAGACAGTATTTCCAGAAAGTGTATTTTCCCAGCGCATTTATATTGATTTACAAAGCTATACATAAACACGACATGACTCGGTATTATCTGCCCTAGAAATATGTTTTCCCTTTAAAAGGGAAAACAAATTCTTAATTTATCGTCATTTTCGACATTTTTAATATGCAAGTCCGGAAAAAGTTCCATCCACGAGATATTTCCTAATCAATCGAATCGATTGTATCAAAAGATATTTAACATTAAAAATTATGATGTGATTTCTAGACAAATTAAGGAGTATCTAGATTCAACTTGAGGGTGTGCTCTACTTTTACAGGTCTATACAAAAATAGTAGAATAGTCGTATTAATAGGAAAATATAATTTGACTGGCCTTCGACTTTTAACAATACGTCCGTGTATACTTTTCAATTTCAATCGGACTTCTAGTTTTGTTAGAAGAACATCTGAAGGTGTTTCACAAAGGTCTTAAGTACAACTTAACTCTACGTTGGACTTAAAATCCATGGAGAGCCATTTGTAGCCTTGAAATGAAATATATTCAAAAGCAGAAATTAAAGTATTTTAGACTTTTCATAAATTCCACATCAAGAACATAAAATCTCCCATGATAAGAGAAAATATGAATGATTTGAATCAACATTTTATGCCTTTTAAAATAACTTTTAAAAAATATTTCCAAAGATGCTAACGGCTTTCCATAATTATGAAGTCCAACTTAGAGATAAGATCAACTTTATGATCTTTGTTAAACACACTCCAGGACTCTCTTCGTTCATTTCTCCGTAATCCATATATTTTATTCCTTTTTGTGGGTCAGGATAAAATCATTCTGGTAGAAGTACTCGACCCCCCATGATCGCGTCCAGTCGTTCATCGCATCCACGTGCTCGATCTGCTTTACATCAAATGAATCTATAGAAGATAAGAAAAAAGAACAAAGGAAATGCAGGTGAGAGAGCATTATCATTAAAGCAGGACTGCACTTCTTGTAGCTACTTGCTACAACAATGCCTAACAATGCCTATGCGGTACCAGTTGGTCCCCCGTGGTCCTCGTTTTCTTATGTTGATTTGATTTGATGTAATAACCACATGTCAGTGACCATGCAGGGAGGTCTAATCCCTCCTGGTCAAACTAGCATAGATGGGCTTTAAGAGCTTGCTGTTACTAGCTGCTATAGGCGTAGCCAGAGGGCAAAAGGGGCTATGCCCCCTTTCTGTCCATCTGCTTTAAAAAGGAAAAAGGCATCCACGGAAGTTAGGGGTCAAACAACTTTTAACATATCTCCCCCCCCCCCCCCCCCCACAACAACACAAAAAATATATTCATAAATAAATAAATATAATAGAATACATAAATAAAAGAATAAATGAATACAAAATATGAGAACAAAATGATGATGATACAAAATAATTTCCTCACTATCTTCTTTGTCATACCATAGAGGGTTAAATCATAACAGTTCCTTTCGAAATAAGGCTTATAAAACTTTTAATACGGATTATACAGAGTTCTCTATTGTCGTTGAAATCAAAATTGCCCAGCAATGACCCTCCCTCCTCCCATGGATCTACTCTTCCCCCTTATAATTATGCCTATGGAACCTGTTTGAACCGATGAATAATATTACTTCAAGTCCAAATCGCATTTACGAAACTTTTAACTTTATAACAATTTACATTGGGTATCGATGACTGCAAAGTTAACGTCATATATTGCATAAAACATCAAAGAGACACAAATTCATGTTAGCTACAATCGAGCAACATAATTATGAGGGCTCACATGCCTCCAGTTTTTAGTGTTGAATTTCACTTTAACTTGTGAGCCCTGGACCACACGATGATCCCTCCCTTTTCCTCTTGTTTTGTTTATGTATTGCATGATCTGTCAAAATGCCATTGTATTGTGCTTTTATGACTGGCCTAATAAATAATAATAATAATACAAATAAATAATAATAATTCTTACCGAAAAACCTCTCCAAATCTTTAGGATCTGTAGTGTGGGGAGGCCCAGCGAAAACGGAATGTTCGAGTTCAAAGCAGTCGAGAAGATATCGGCCATCTTGTTTTAGTAACTTCGATATGACGTCACAGTACCTTGAATTTCGGAGACAAAGTTAGTCAAAAAATAAATTACTTGGTGATGAACCAAATACATGTATGGAAGGCAGAGAGTGATAGATAATTCTAATTAGCTAAGATATGTCTCACCATTTTGTTTGCAAAAGAATACTTATTGGTATAGAGTACATCTGCTCATTATATTATTTAGATAGCACATTCTAAATGCTGCAAATGATTATTAACATTATAATGTCAATAGAGTTTCATATGAAATGCATACCTACAAAATTGATTCACATTCTTTAAGTTATCCGTACGAAATAATCCGAAAATTGGCCTACCTTTGTCTATCCGAGGGATTCATTGCCGCGCAGGAGCCGCGGTCCCAAATACAGTCAAACTGGCCGACGAGAGCGCTCGTCACGCTGAAGAAATCGCAGGCATAGAGTCGTACATCGCAGTCAACACCCTGTTGGAAAGTAGGATTACAAACAAATTATAATAATAATTCAAATTCAAAGTTCAATTCAAAGTTTATTCAACACTCTTCATAAAAACATTTAAAACATACAAATACAGAATGGAGTTATACAAAAAAAACAAGAAAGTGATAACAAAATGGCAATATATAAGAGCATTTGGGATAGGCAGAAAGGAGGGATTCCTTATATAAAAGCCTACCCCTAAAAACACACATACAGGAAAACGAGAACAAAAGAACAGAACAAAAAACAAAGAACTTACTAAAACTTACTATTATGCACGATCAGAGTAAAAAAAAATTACAAAATTTGCCCATGCTATTAATACTGATTATCATACTTATTTAACAGAAATTGTTTATATTTAATTTTAAAAAGATTGACAGTTTTGCATTTTTTAATTTCCTGAGGGATACTATTCCATATTAATGGTCCTTTAAAAAAATAATGAATTTGTCATACAAG